>LKNJ01002518.1:0-166095 GCA_002120245.1 Maccullochella peelii
TGTACTGTATTATTGTGGGTGAAATAAACACCTGGTTGGTCTGCACCTAACCTCGGTCTCAAGTCTCTTGCTATTGAGGCCAGCCGCTACACGGCCATCCTAACAGGCAGACAACACCACACAAACACTTCCAATGTTAAAGAGAGAAGAACAACAGTGGTGGAACAATGGCTCCGTTACATTTCAGACAGAAATGTTGTACTTTTTACTCCGCTATGTTTATCAGACAGCTATAGTTAAAAGCTACTTTACATATTAAAAATTTCCTTAAAAAAAATATGATTAACACATGAAATACAATGCATTGCCCAAGATCAAACCAATGGTGACCCATTACAAAAAAGCATGGGGTCCCTTGACAAAATGTCTATGAGTTGTTAGCAGTGGCAGCAACCGATATTTCCCCTCTGAACTTCTTAGATGATTTCATTTAAATAACAGCTAGCCTGGTTCTGTCCAAAGGTACCAAATGCCACCTACCAGCACCTCTAAAGCTCACTAATTAACATTTCTTTAATCCATACAAACCCGTAGTGTAAAAACAATTTGTCATTTTCCAGTGGGATATGTGCTGTATATATGTACTATTTTCCAGCCAAAAAATAGTCAGGCACATGACTTCACAAGTTAGCTAGTTAGCTAGCCTGGCTTTGTCCAAAGGTAACAAAATATGTCTACCAGCACCTCTAAAGCTCTCTAATTAACCATAAATTAAACTGCAATTTGTTGTTTTTACACTTCGGTTTTGGAACAGATTAAACCAACAAGACATAACGTGTTAATTAGTGAGCTTCAGAGGTGTTAATAGGTGGATTTGGTCATCTTTGCACCGAGCCAGGCTCACTTTATTTCCACTGTTACCAGTCTTTATGCTAAACCTGGTTCCGGCTGTAGCTGAGAGTGGTATCAATCTTTTCAACCACTGAAAAACAAACACTTTCACATTCATTTGTTGTAGAGCGAACCCTCCATAACCCCTCGCCTTTGAGCATAATTCTTTTATGCTGATCAAAAATGCAACGCTACAATAAAGCTGAAATTGAGTTTGAAGCATGATTATTCATCAGCAAAGAGCTCAATATAGATTATTTACGAATGGGCATCCATTTTGAATCACAATAAGTGGAAAATGAATCATTTTAATGCCAACATTCCACCAGCAGAGAATAAGAAAACCAAGAGGCTCAGTAATAATAGAGGAGATAATTACAGCCCTCTTTGTCGTCGGCGAGCAGGATAAAGCGGCATTGTTGCGGCAAAGATCCTTAACTAGCGACAGACTTGCTTAAAGGTCAGGCCATTGTGTGAAATTAGCAAAGACAGAAAGGTCACTGAGATTGTTCCCAGCTAATAGATAAGCCCTGAGGCCTTAATGGGTTCATGTTTTCCCTTTCTATCAACGGAGGATAATGCACACAAGCTGGCCCTTTTGTTTCCTATGGACTTCCACACACACACACACACACACACACACACACACACACACACACACACACATATACAGAGGAACACTTACAGATGCACTAAGATAGAAAAATATCCACATAAAGCGTTTTAAACCAGGGTGATGAGGAGGTTGAGTAAGTTAATGAATAAGAGATGAAATATAAATTATTGTACAATGGTTTGCTCCTTAGCTTTTACCGCTGTTGGTGTGTCTGTGTATCTCTTATTGCAATTTCAAGGCAAGCAGGGAAAGATAAAGGAGGTGTGTTCAGGAAGCTGTGCTTAGTCTTGGACCAGCCAGGGTGCCTGTCAGACTAATAAATCATGTCTTTTGTAACCTCCCACTGAAAACACAAAGCAAATGCAGATTCATGAAATCAAGGCTGAAAATGAAAGGGGATTGGCTGATTCTATCGTGGATCGTTAGGCTTTTCATCGACCTGCAAGAGAAAACACTCGCCAGATTAAGCAAGATGTTTTTTTGTCCATCTGACAAAAGATATTTGCCGCAGCTGCCTAAAAACTTTTTATTGTATTCTGTCCACTGTTTCTTTGGGACATTCTGTTCTCTTGCCGACTGTGCCTGTGGTTATATTTTATCTATTGTATAAAAGCTCTTTTCAAGATTGATTGGCCAAAAAAAATAGATTATTTTTGCTACCCAGCAGTAGCAAAAATAAATGTGCAAATAAATGAACTTCAAGGCTAACATCATTTTCAGAAAAACTTAATTCAGGCTATGAAATGAGAAAAGCAAGGACGGGGATCAAGAAAGTAAATAATCTGAGGGAAAACAGCTGCAAACAAAATCCTTTCAAAAGACAGATTTACAGAATTTACAGACAGAGTACAGAATTTGCCTGTTTTACAATAATTTAATATTGATATGTAGACTGAACCTACATAGCTTACAGCTTAGCTTAACTTGTTGATAAATAAAGCAGCATTACCTTAACCTCATCTTCTCATGTAGCAAGGAATGTGAGACAAGGTGAGCTGATTAAGTGGTGTCGAAAAGATTTATTAAGCAACCATTTGCAGCCGTTTACACTGAAAGCACATTTGCATTTGCACTCGTAGCACCATAGAGCAAAGTTTTCGCGAGGATGTTTATGCACGCATGCAAGCACTTGTGTGAAGTGATGAACATTCATGGCGCCTGTTTCATGCTATTCCACTGATCTAGAGTAGGTAGCAGTATGTTTTGATGTTTTCAGAGGGGAAGGGGCCCCACTGAAACTACATATGCACAGGGCCCATATTCACGTAGTGTGTGGGTCAGGAGACACGGGGGAGACTGACTGACACTGATTAGGGTCTTTTTATATACATTTCATGACATAGACAGGTCCCAACCGGTTGATTATGTCAGCATTGGCCTCACAAGGTTCAGGGCTGATTTAAAACAGTAGATGGCGCGTTGAGCTGATTTTTAGAAACTTGGTAAGAAATGTCGATATTAACAGCAGCATTGACGTATTTCATCACAGTACAGTCGTATCATTTAGTTCACAACTCAATAAACACGTTTAAGTGTGCAACACCTCTTTAAATAATACTAACAGAACAGGTAATATGATCCCACTATCACTATCACCTCCTCTGCAGTATTATCCAGCTTTTCTGAGCCTGTAGTAGTAGTAGTAGAGATGAGGTTTGGAAAATGGACCCATGGCAGGATCAGACGCTGGCTTTCAACAGCTTTTTGGAAAGAACAATATTTTCCTCAGAGGAAATAACTTTTACCTGCCATTATGATATCAGAAGAATGGCCTCTTCACCATGGTGCAGCAAACTAAGTTGCACTTGTAGTGCTATTTGCAGTAGAAAGTGGCTGCAAGTTCCATTAGTTCCATTAGTGTATGTACCTTAGCAATGGTAAGATGTTAATAATTTATAAATGCTTCTACTATCAAGTGATTATTGTAGAGCTGCTGGCTCAAATCAGAAGATTATGTATTTAAAGGCCCAATCTGTAGTTTGTTTGATCACATAAATGTGGGGCACATTCAAATTTACAACAATTTGTTTTGTGTTTCTCAGCTGATTATGATTGAAAATATGAGCCTATTTCCCTCCCTATATTACTCATGCAAAGAAATGTAAGGATTTGAACCAGTTTCTTTTCAATTTGCTCATCAGGGGCACAGCCTGTAGTGATGACGTCAGCTAGAGATAAATCCTGGAGCTGCTCCGCAGACAGTGAATAATGCTACAACTCCTGGGAGACAATGGCAGCAACCGTGGTGATTTGACTGGGGTATGGGACAATTTCTGACTCACAGCTGGAAGCCTTTCATTTAGATACGACTCATTTGCATGTACCATCTCATACGAAAAAATGTTTGCTTTGGTGCACTGCCACAAAAGGCCAAAAGTGACACTGCGACTCAATGGGAGCTGTTTGTATAGAGTTTATTCACTGATATATTGTCAATAAAGGTAATTTTTAATAGTTTAAAAAAAGGAGTATTCAAAATGTGAGCCAATATGTAACAAATATCATTAATAATATTGAACTCACATAAAAATATTGAACCCATCTGACATACGTCTTAGGTCATCGTGCCATCAGGGCCCCAGATTCATTGTCTTTAATAAGCAACAGTGAGCAGCTGAGCAGCTCCTCAGGGTGCCTTTACCCTCTGCTTTTCACAGAACACTCACACCAGGGTGGCTTCAGAAACTTCCTGGAAAATGACAGCAAAATTGTTGATCTGTGGGGAATTATATAATGCCTGGGTTAAAAAAAGACACCCATGCACACGCACACGCAAGTCAACTTTCATTTAAGTGCATGCTACACAAGTTGATGAATACTGGATTCCAGCAATCAAACACATACAAAAAATAGAATCTCAAAGATATCTTGATTAGTTGGGTTCTGATTGTTGAACGATCTATCAGGAGCAATCAGGGATGTACGGGTTGGGGATGTTTCTGGCAACAATCCAAATGGATCTGTATATAATAACAATGTACCAAATGATAATGTGAAAGCTGTCACAGTCTGTCTCCCTGCCCCTTTCTCCAGCCACGTTTATGTTTTCCTCCACTAGTCCACCAGGTGCCCTCGGAGTTTCCCTCCTTTCCCCATCACCTGACTGCCCCACCCAACTACATACCTGCATCTCATTCCCTTATCAGCCTCCCAACGGATACCGGTCCCCTTCCTTTGTTCCGTTGTTGGTTCATCCTGGTTTCCTTGTGTCCTGTTGCTTTGTTGCTGTCTTGCTTTATGTATGTTCCATCGAGCTTCTGTCACTCGAACCTGGACCTGCCTGTTACGAGTTGCCTGCCTGTCTTGCCTAATCTACCTGCCCGCCTGCCTGCCTACCTACCTGTACCTGCATGTAAGCTCATCATAATAATAAATCAATAAACTGCACCGGTCTGCTTGTACTGTCTGCATTTGGGTCCTTTCTCTGCTGCCTGCACTTCCCACCGGAACAAAAACAATGTGATCTGTGCAAGGTGTTGCTCGTAGTGATGAACCTACAGAGAATTAGCACCTGAATCTGCAGCTCCCCTTGGCTTTACAGAGCTTTATAAAGACTTTCAGCTCATTGTTTAGCTGTCCACAACTTTACTGTTTTCTTTCACTCTCACAGGTCTTGTAGCGTCGTTTTTGGTGCAAAAGCTCTAAAATCCAGATGTGGGACCAAGTCATTGTTTTGCAAGTCACAAGCAGGTCTCAAGTCTTTGCACTCAAGTCCCAAATCAAGACTGGCAACTCTAGAATCAAGTCCCAAGTCCTAAACTTTGACTTCCGAGTTCTAAACAAGTCATTATGTGCTCTTCACCAAATGTAATGCAATTTTAACAACAGAGTAATAATATATTAAATTTACACAAATCATGAATGCTTTTTAAAATTTGTATTTGTTAAAACAAGCGTGACTGAACTTAATCAGAAGAAAAAGTAGTGCTGACATTGCACTTTATAGCATATAGCACTATTAACCATTAACAGAATGAATGTTGTATGTTTCTGTCCTGTCTTTAAATAACAGGCTTTTTAATCTTTGGGCTCGGGGGGGGGGAGGTTTCAAGTATTTTCAAGTCACGAGTCATTGGTGTTGAAGTCCAAGTCGAGTTATAAGTCTTCTTTGATTCTTGTCGAGTCTAAAGTCATCAAATTTGTTACTCGAGTCCAAGTCATGTGACTCGAGTCCACACCTCTACTAAGTCTTACTGTACACTACCAGCTCAGCAGCATACAGCAGACAGACAGTTAAATCTCAGTAGATTCACTATGTACATGTAAGTACATGGTCGTCGTTACCGATAGGCATGATTACCCAAAACTATGGAAATAAGACTCTGGTTGTGATAAACTGGAGTTATCCTTTAAGACTTGCTGTTTGAGCATAGCCTTAATGCAAAATTTCTCTAGCCGAGCATCAGTAGAGAACTGTACTGTCCTGGCGGCTCCCAGGTGGGAATATGTGGCTCTGTGTGACAGTGATGAAGGCATGCTGGAAGAAGGAGCTACGAGCTTAGTATAGGCTCCATGAATAAATACTGGTAAACACACACCTAGCTACCCTTCATCAGTCACCTCTGCCCTGCACTCTCTGCATGTACACATCAGTGCTCTGGAAGCTGCTCTTCAGCTCTTTTAGCTTTCTTAATTAAACCGACCATCGCTCCTCCAATTTCGCCCCATTAAGGAGCTGTAAATCTAGCAAGCAGCTCCGACAAACAGCAATTTACCCACACAATGATGCAACCGGCTTATATTGGCCTTGCAGCCTAATCAGCCCCCATGAATAAATCAGATGGTAGAGGGAAGCAGGAGGTGTGGTGGAGATGTGAAAGCATGTATGTGGTGGAATGCGCTTGACATTTACTTTTACTGCTGGTTTTCGTGTTGCTTATTGATCGAGGGTTTACATTCGAGGTAACGTAGACGAGGGAGTCGGCTCAGGCCGAACAGATGGAGGGAGAAGGAGTGTGAACAGAAAGTGTCAGACATGGAAGAACTTATTGTTTTGCTCAATGTTTCCCTGCAGTTTTGTTTTGTTTAGAATCTGTCAGTTTTGGCCAGGAGCAAACTCTGCCATGTGTATTGTACAAGATGGCCTGTTTACAGAAGGCCGGCCAGAATGGATGAGAATCTGCTTCTGGAGGGGAGACAGGCAGCCATGAGTAAACACGCTGTGCTCAAGATGCACAATGCTGTTTTGCCGTGCAGAAACCTCTGTTCTGTGCTCCTACTGTTTTTGATGTCACTTCCTGTTGACTTTTTCATCCTTTTTGTTTTCTGTGAATAATTGTTCTCGTTTCTGTAACAGTCACAATAACTTTATCTCCAAAATAGTGAACATTAGAAAACATATAATAGATACAATACATAGATAGATACAAATAATTAAATGTACAAATTTGCAAGCATATATAAAGATACCCGCATGTTGGTATGTAGGCAACCAACATGCGTAGCATAGTTTGAACGTGATTTCTAACTTGGGTCAGAGTTTATGTGCTACTAACATTTTAAGGGTTGCACCAGCTGAAATAGTTCCAACGTGGGCACAAGTTACAACTTAAATCTTACACCTAGCCCTTAGTAGGTGTAAAGTCCTCCATAAAATAACAGTTGGCATGGCACATCGTTTTGAAATGTGGGATATAATAGGGTAGCGTTACATTACCCTGTTGTAGTTAACAGTTCCACGACTCAATGGCGCTGTTGTTATTTTACTGTTGTTATGATAATTGAATAAGTTTACGTACCTTTTTTATTGTTGTTTGGTGATTTAACGTTTAGCTGTTTTTAGCCGTTAGCCTCTTCGCTATTGTGTAGCAAAGTGTGTTGGCAATGTTATTGGCCACAGGAAGTGAAAACGTCATTTTCTGCGACAGTATTTTGGTTAGTGTGGACTTTACGCCAGAGTAGCTAAGATGAACCTTACATCTCCGTGGTGCAACCAAACATCGACACAGTTTTAGTATCAAACTGACTAGTTTCAACGTATCATTTAGTGTGGACTCTGCACCCTAACTTAAGAGAGAGCTTACAAATAGCTGGTGCAATGGGCTGCTGATCCTGAGAATAAGACATTGCAAATGATAAATAGTGATAAATATAAAAGTTTTTGTCAGAACAGAAGACATTACTTATATTACTAACTAATATAAGGATTACAATTTCTTTCCTGTCAGCTGAACAGAGAGGATGCTGTGTGGTGTTTTGTAAATCCGTTTCACATTAATAGTTGTTACACACGCCATGGAATGACAGATGTTTTTTTTTCCCTGTGTAACATTTTCACTGTAGGGCCTCATCAAGTTTCATGAAGTAAACTCATTCATCATCGTGGCTTTTTTTTTTTGCCGTTCTCGGGCAAAAACCAAAAAGGCGTGGCCGGTGTCATTGCAGTCATCTATCACATTTCCCGTCATGCATTGTGAATGCTGCCATCTATCATATTTCCCATGGTGCACTCTGAGAGTCCAAATATTCAGAGATGTCACGGTTTATGTACACCCTGCCTGTCAAGTATAAGATGTGTATATGTGCACTGTTTTAACTTGAGATCTGTGTGTGTGTGTGTGTGTGTCTGTGTGAATAAATCTGTGCGTATATCTGCCTTTAAGATAGGACAGAGAGATGGAAGATAACACCAGGAGGCTAAATGTAAAAAGCACCTTTCAGAACTGCATTTAAGATAAGGGAAGGGATGAGACAGCTTTATAATGCACCTACACACACCCACACTTGTTTAAATCTGCAGCTGAGTGTATTCTGTATATCACTGCATTATTTGTGGCAAAGAAATACTGCCTGGAACCTGGTGAGCCAAGCTGAGGGAAGAGATGCCTTGATATCTTCCCCCAGTACATGCAGTAGTTGCCTAGCGGTAGTGCAAGGCCCAAAAAACCACGTCTAGCATATTATCTTTTATTAAAACAATACTGAGCCTGGCAATGTTTAGGCCAATTTATTGTTCTTGGCAAAAGCCAGAGCAGAAAATGGACTGCATAACACTGAGATAAAAAATATCTCAGGGGATACTGGACTATGATTTATTGTGGCACGATATTAACCTCACAAAATATATAATGAGAAAACTGGCAATAAACGTACCTCTTCGAATAAGCCAGCTAACATTACTCAAAGTATGAATGTGAACCTTTTTAATAATCTAAACCTGGATCTATCTGCTGCCATTTAAGTCTCTTAAGAGATATCGTAGCATCATTAAAACCAAATAACCGTTCAGCCGTAGAGTGGCTGAAGAATCACTCATATGATCACTTGACATATTGTATGCTAAAGCAAAGCATGCACAGAAGACTGATTAGATAGTGCTATGACATACAGCACCCCTGTCTCCGGTCTAAACATTTCGATTGTGTAACCGGTTAACATGTGAACATTTTACGTACAATATAGGCACATATGTGGTTTTATGACATTTGGTAACACTTCATATTAAGGTCCTTGTAATAAGCGTTATTTAGTAGGCAATAAGGCCCTAGATCCGGCGAAAAGCATAGTTAACTGTTAATAAATGAATAATGCAGTTTTTTTAACCTTAGTTGACCTTAAAGCTTAGTAAAGGTTTAACAATGACTGCAAAGGTTAGCTAGTAAGACTTTGTTGTTAACAAGTTTTCTATGAGTGCCTATAAATGTCTTATAACCTAACATGTTTATGATGCTATTATTAAGCATTTCTTAACTTATATAGTCTCATATAGTCTATTTAAACAATGTTAATAAGCATCGTATAAGGGCCTTATTACCTATTAACTAACACTTATTACAAGGACCTTAATATAAAGCACTACCTGACATTTTATAAAAAGGATAAATTATGAGTGGGATTTTTATTGATATTGCAGGAAATCAAATGAAACATAATTAACATTTGACTGACATACATTCATCATCAACATTTTGCAATTTGGCCAGTACATTCAATAAAAATGTTTCCTCATCTTATTAATCTGATTAAAAAATATTGAGTAGGTTATTGCTGTAAAACACACAAAACACACTGATGCATTTGCAACATTTCTTCTGTTTCCTCATCTTTTCAGCCTTTGGAAGGCTGAAGCACTGCAGTGCGCAGCAAGCACACTAGGGATGATATATTAACCAAAGCCACAGAGCTTTTATTCCACCATGATCAATAGGTCTAATGTTACATAGCTACAACCTCAATGCTTTCCCTACACTTTCCTCCACAACTGTATACTCGCATGATACCAAGATAGCACAAGACACTCATTAAACTGGTGTCCTGAGAGTGAGTCTCTTGAGGAAATGGTCTCATGTTTCTTATACTGTATTTTCCCTTTTTGAGTATTTTTTTAATTGTATTTTGTCTTGCTTACAGGCAAGAAGTAATATAATAAACTCTACCTTTATTTTCAGTTGGATTTGATTTGGTTGCTCTCTGAGCCAATGAAAGGCTTAAGGCAAAAAATAAAAAGACAAAGTTAGCTGATAGAATTGGCTTCTGTCATTTACTGCAGTCATTTGCAATAGGAAGAGGGGTCTTTACAATTTCTGTAATTTTGCAAATAAAAATAGCTATAACAAAAAGATCTGTGAACATTAGAATTTAACTGATTTTTTTTTTTGGTGATAAACACAAAATTTGTCATTATTCATTTAAGAATAAATGTGTTGTTCCCACTGTATGCCAAAGAAAAACAGTATCTTTTTACACTTGTTGTCCAGCCTGACACCTCATAACTCCTAACAAGTAAGCCCAGAGTGAGAATCGTGTTGCCTGAAGCAAAAGAAATCCAAATATCTGAGAGTTAACTGTCACAGAGGACGCTTGGGAAGGATAGGCTATAGTGGCAACTGCTGCTGTAGAAATGTAGGATGGATGAATAACAGGGGACCTATCAACCCTACAGTTTTGAGCACCAGCCTGAGTACATGTGACGGGCTGAACAAACACTCTCCGGATCTCTTTGGTGTGTTTATTTCACCCTGACATCCAATTCTGCTACACCCTCCTGCTGGAGCTTGTACTGCAAAATGGGCATGTGAAGCAAAGACAGTGGCTGGTATTTTAAACACTATAATATAGTGTATGTATGTATATATATACATATATATAATCTCCCTGTTTTATTTGAAAATAATTTCTCTTCTGAGGAAAAAAAGTACAGCCTCCCCATCATGAATATGGGAAATGGCTCCGTGAACAAATGAATGGATGTTGTTGGGGATAAATACATATCAGACAGACCGGGTTGGATTAGAACTAATAAAGAATATACCAAACATTTAAACTCCTATCTCCCAAGACTGTAACACACTATTAATAAGATATGACAGCGGTGACACGCTTGGCTGAACACTTAACACCATGACAAATGAACAGAGATCCTGACACAAACTGTTATGGAGAATTTAATACAACACAGTGGGCCAAGACAGTTGTCTGGTGCTGCCATGAACACCAACAGTGCCAATAATTTTTTACCAATATTCTTAAAGAGTAACTTAACACTCAGTTTACTTTTGAGTTAAATTGTTTCTGCTTCCTTAAAGAAATTCCATTTTAATTCTATGCGATTGGATTGTGCAGGTACTTTTACGCTTTGTCCTCATTGCTTGCTTTCTCTGAGAACATGCCTTTGGTTTTGCTTGGGGTAGGCCTCTGTACAGATGTTATTTGCCCTTTTCCAGAGAAATTCAGTAATTCTGTCTAGACTCCCCAAAAATCTGGGAGAAATCTATGATGTTGCCTGGTACACATATTCATCCCCCACCCCCCCAACGTACAAATACAGACATCAACTGTCATTAATGTGGACAGATTGAAAGCATGCAAGTGAGAGCAGCAGTTGCAGAAATACATTAATAGTATTTCTACTAGTAGTTTACAGTGTTGATCAGTGCAAATTTACATTTTCCCAATACACTCATTCATATTCCCTGTTCTGTCACTCCCCGTTGTCTCTGCAGCATCTGCTGAAGCCTCGCTAAGCTAATCTAGCAGGTCAAACAAGTCCCATTGTGAAGGTGGAGGCGTGCGTTAGTAAGTAACTATGTTTCTATGAAATCTTTGTGACCACCAGATGTTATGTGTAAGCATTAATATGGCTGAAAATGGCTGAAATGAGGCAGGTGGGGGTGTCAGTGGTCGTGTGCTAACCGCGAGGGTTGGGGTCAGGGGCGTAAATATAGACAGTGCACTCAGTGTGGTTGCACTGGGACCCCTGGGGTGGTGGGGCCCATAGAGAGAGTGGACCCTCCAACAATGTGTTCAAAGAACACACACATTTAATTAACTATGGTGCCATTTACAATTTAATTCCAATACAATAGCCTAAGTAACGCATTTGACTGTACAATCCAACACATTGTTGGTAAAATATATTTATCCAGGCTGGTGTGTGTGCTTCATAACTAGTAACTAGCGTGCAGTAGGGCCAATCATAATAGCGTGCATTGGGGCCCAACGTAACTACCTTACGCCACTGGCTGGGGTATCTGGGTTTGAATGTATTTTTTTGAATTTGTGAAGGGGGTGTGTTCAAGCTAAACTGTACTGTGGTGATTTAGTCTTTGTCCTAAATTGCTATCCCTGTCAAAGGCAGTACCACCCACCTGAAATGTCCCAAAAAAGTAACAAAAAATTAAGGAACCACAAAAAAATAACAAGTAAACAGATATAGCATCAAAATTCAAGTCAAGTCTAATTTGATTGTGCAGCCCAATGTCACATACAATGTCTCATCAGGCTGTACAGGTCCGCGTGCCTCTGAAATCGGAGAGAGAGACACATCGTGTTATTCTAAAATGATTTCCGCTCTTGTCTGGTCTAAATGGCAAGTCATGAGCTATTTCTGGCGGAAGCTATGTCAGCAGTCCTGCGCTAAAAACGCTCCCTGATGAGCCAGGCTATACTGCTGATGCCCATCTCCACTGGAAATGACTATCCAATGCAATAATTCTGCTGCTTCGCTAAGTGCCACCTAGATTATTCCACGTCTTTTTCAAAACATATTTTCCTATCAGCTTAGGTAACATGGACATATAAATGAAATGCACAGCTGGTCCATGACAGGCCCAGGCATGGATGTATTATTGGAGCTGGATACAGTTTTCCGAGATCCATAACTAAAATATTCTTGAAAACTGCAGAACAGATAGTGATGCATATGTGTTAACTTGTAAAACAGAAGATTCAAGGACAGTGAGCATCATTAATCAGCAACTTCAAAATGCATTCAAAATTAGCAAGTGATTGAAACTGATCATCTGTCAGTGTTTAAGTGAGGCGACAGCCGTATGAGCAGATAGAAATGCTGCATGTGAGAACAATTCAGGAGGGACTCGGCAGTGATCCAAAAATCAGGTACAGCTCTGTGCTGTTCCTGTTGTTCCATTTAGTTTGTGAGCACACCTGTTACAAAATAAGGATACTGGGATTGTAAATTGGTTTTCTGGTAAACCCCCCCCCCCCNTTTTTTTTTTTTTTTTACTTCTAATGTCTTTTGTATTGATATTAACCAGTCTATTAACTAATGTCTTCTTATATATGGCACTTCAAGTATTTCACCATAATTCTAACTTTTTAAGGTTAATGTCTCATGATTTTATTATCATTAACATTATACCAACTATAAATATTATAGGCATTTAGTACCTTTTATCCTTCATTTTTATACGATTACTATTCCTATTTAATCCTAGTTTTTATGAAATAATTTTGATTTATTAAGGTATTTAATGTTGTTTATTCAATAATTTATTCAAATGCTTTGTTCTGTTTTCTTCTCCATTTGCACCATTGTTTGGCATACAAATTAAACCTAATAATGAACTAATAATTAAATGTAATAGAAATAAAATATGTAATTGGAAAAGCAGTGGCCCTCATAGATCCTGAGAGAAAAAGAAAATAATCATTGCACGGACTTCATATTTGAACCACAAGAGTGAAAATTATAAACTGCTGGGAATGGAACACATCTCTTTCTCCAGTTGATTCTGCCACAGTCAAAAAACAAAATAGCATGTCCAAAGTGCTCTCCAAAATGACTCATATGAGTGTTATCTGATCAGCAACCTCTGTGGTTAAGGTCTTGGGTAAGGTTTAGGTAATTAAAGGGAAACTCCAGTATTTTTAAACCTGGGCCCTGTTTTTACAAATTTTGGGGTCTAAATGACTAATACTTACCAAAAGTTTTGGAATTGGTCCAGTAGATCGCCTCCGCCAGCATCCATGAACGGGCTGCAATGTCCACAACGTAATCCTTTGGGGCAATTGCCAAAGTCCGTCCACTAAAAGTGCTTGTTTTTGCCACTGACAGGCTGACAGGACCGTTTGTTAAAGGGTAAGACCCTTTTTGTTTAACCAGAAACAGAAAGTCTCGCTCAAGGAAAAGTCTCGCTCTGAAATCTCCCGAGAGGTTAAGTTGTCGCAGGAAGACGAAAGGATTTTACTCTTTAACAAAATAGTCTGTCTCCCAAAATGTGTAAAAATAGGGCCCAGGTTTAAAAATGTCATTTCCCTTTAAGGTCGTTTTCACAACACATTTTTGCCTTTTAGTTCTGGTGCGATTCGTGTTCACACTGGCTTTTTCCAAATGAACCAAGAGGAGTAAACATTATGTTATACAGACGGACAGGTGACTCATTGATTGAACAATTTTGGCTACTTGGCTACTGTCTGGCATCATCAGTGCATCATCAGGACCCACGTGGGGAAATCAAATGACAGTGACAGCGGATCATGCACGCTGCACTTTACTGAACCTTTTTTATGCTCTCTGGTGTCACAAAGAACTAAGAAATAACTGCAACTCAACCTCATTTTATGAATAATGACGTACGAAAAAGAAGCACATTTTACTATAATATACAGTATAAAACACTTGGTTAAAGTTGGGGAACGGTAACGGTCATGGTTCAAAGAAACCAAAGTTAACTGTTGATAGGAGACGGGACACAAACTGCAGTCCCTGGTTTCGAAGTCACATGATCTGGGTGCCTAACCACCTAAACATTTGAAAAAAGAAAAACCTTTATGCACTTGCACAACACTGGCTATGATACATGATCATTTTAGCTCATCTTATCTGCCAAAACACATTACTGTTAGATACTGACTAACATGGCAGAAGAGACAGCCTTTGCCTTTTAGCAATACTAAAATGAATAACCCTTTTAACCCCTCACAGGTTCACACAAAGCCTTCAGGCTGTTCACTACATATAACACAAGTTGGCTCGCTGCAGTTGATCTGAAACTGCATGCAGTTTTAACCTCTAATACTTACTATTATCAAAGCTAAACACACATATTGCTATCAGCAAGGTGGGAAGGTTAAGACATAGCCAGTACATTAAGCTGCATGAAGACTCGAGTTGTATACTCATGTTCAGCCTATTTAAACATGTAGGAGGTTATTAAATGTGTTCAGCAGAGCTTTTTCCCATCCTCTCACTATTTTTTTTTCATGCCGATAGAAAGGCCTGAAAATGATGTTGCTCCTCCATTTCTGAGAAGCTGAAACAAGATTCCAAAAATGCCCGTGGATATAGATTCAGAGGGCGAGAGGGAAGCGAGTTATGTGAGAAGAGAGATGAAGAGGAAAAGAGGAATACAAAGTGAGTAAGTGAGACCGAGTCAACTGGCAGATACAGCAAAGACGGGATGCAGCCGCTGCCTCCATTATCTTCTGATACATTTTTTACACATTTTTGGAAATTAGGAAATTAATTTCAAACTTCTACCCCATGGGGCCACACTAAACGGTGCCCCAGCCACAGAAGAAGGAGCGAGGCGATTCCTCTTCCCGAACATCCATGTCTAACTGTAGAGGAAAGCAATCACTGTCTCTGGACTGTGGAGCAGAGCTGGGGAGTAACAGCTTTCATTATAGGCCATGTTCAGTAACCACTGCAGCCATTGTAGCTCAGTTATCTAACCTTTTTTATTTGTGGAGTAAAGTTTTCTACCTTTTAAGGCAGCCAGTCTTTCTGTTAGAAATGTATACATCAGAGAAATTAAACTAATAAATTAAACTAAAAGTTATTGTGCTAGAGGAAGGGTGCTGAGGTAAAAGTAAAGCTTCATGTAGAGTAACGGTTTTTAAAAACCTTTGATACTGCACACTGTTATTAGATTCATTTGATAATCTTGGAGATATGAAAATATAGAGAGATTTTTTGTCCTACTCTTCAAAGTCCAAAGCTAAGCTGTAATTGCTGTGGTGTTCCTGCATGGCACTCATGTAGGTTATGTATGACATATTAAAAGATACTGGAGTCCAAGATGGGCCCCATTCATCACATGAGGATTAGTGTCTTTCTACCACGCCTCATCTGCCCGTCCCATTGACTTTACATTGAGATGACACCACTCCGATACAAATAAGTTTTCTTAGCTACAAATATTAAACATTCATGGTTTGAAAGTGTATAATACAAAGAATAATACTTGACCTTGGTTGCAGTTTGTGATGTCTTGTTAACATTTTACAGAACTCTCTTTTATATTGGTGGTCAATGGGGAAAATGCTTTTTGGGCCAAAGGGGATTTGGACACTGGGACATATTGGTAGCATAGCTGAGTAGCAGCTAGAGTGCAGCTCAGGCTGCATATTTCTGTCCAAACCCAACCCGAGAGAGTAGTAACCGAACCAGCCCCGAGCCCGACGCAGTTAATGTCTGCTGAAGTAAATCGAAATGCCTCCATACCAACGATTTCCCTGCATGGTTTTTTTAAACTTCCCCGATGACAATTTTGGTGTGACGTCCTCCATCCTTAGCGAGGCTACATGAATATTTACTGCCTGTGTGTTGTGCTCCTGCGTTGTCACGTATATAACAAACCCCAGCACTGACCAGGAAGCACCATGTCACGTATGATGTGACTGAACCTGACCCGAACACGAACATCATTTCCAAATTCTTTCTCGGGTCAGGTAGCTACCCTCTAGTAGTTAGTAGCACCATATCCAACTCTCTTAATACATCTGTGATCTATGGACAAAATTATTTTTCTGTTGCAGTACCACATTTGACCACTGCTATAAATTGCCATCGAGGCATCAAGTCCGGCTTGTTGCCTTTTAGCCAGCTCTCTTATATAGATCCATGACTGCACTCTCCAAAGAACACCAGTTAATCAAGTTAGTGTGCGCAACTGTGACATAATTTTCTTCAGTTTTGTTGTCTGTCTGTTCAGCAATAGTGGCTAAAGGGCAACACACAGCGGCAGCACTCGTTATTTTCTACGTAGGCCCACTTTCAGGTGGCCTTTCAACAAATCGTTGCGATATGCCACTGTCTTATTTCCTACTGTCCTGCGTGATAGTCCTGTGGGAGCGATAATCTGCTGTGGGTTGGTCACTAAGTGACACATTTTACATTACACACAGTCACTTCATCCTTTGTTAATATAAATATATTGAATGGAGCAGCTTTAAACAAAAGCGTCACAAATTATTATTGCTTAAATTCAATACCAGTCTCTAACCCAGGGACTTTTTTCATCTTACAGGACTTCTTACCTTCATTTCTGGAAAATCAATAGCTTCCTTAACCTCTTCTCTCACTTTTAAATAAACTCTGTGGATAAGTTACTTGTTTACAGCCTATTTCACACACAATCATCTCTCACACACAGCACACCAGACAATTTTGTCTTAAAATAAAAATAAAGTACAATGCAGCTAACAGCTACAGCTACAGTGGGCTGGCTGTATCCGCGGCCTACTGCTTTTCAGAGGCAGCAGTCAGCAAATTACGCTCTCTATTTCTGTTTGCTCTCTCTTTATCCCCCTGCCTTGATCTCAGCCATCTCTCTCCCTCTCTCTTTCTGTGACCCTCTCTCTCTCTCTCCGTGGCCGTCTCTCTTTGAGCGTCAAGAACAGAGAGGTGTTTGTTTCTCGTTAGCTGTTGGCTTCATCCTCCCGGGGGACTCAGCTGTTTTGTAGCGATGCAGGACACATGATTGGAGTTGGCATGGCAGCGTTGCCAGGGGCACTGTGCCTTGAGCATCACGGACGCGTTCCTACACTGAGAGAAGTGACGGTGGCCAAAAAAGCTCAACATTTTCACCTAAGAGTCCCCCTGGCAGTAATTTAAATAATCACCTGTTCTTAGGTCTGTCCAACATGCTATTTTTCATCTTTATATTTTGAGTAAACATCATACATGCCTTGTTGGTTTCACCATCAACTTCATAAAGGTGAATTAATATTTTTAAAGCGACTGACCTTTCCTCTTAGCCAGTATCCTCTATTTATTGCCCCCTTTTTCCTCTTTTACCTTGAGGGCCAGGAGCTGGCATGACAGTGCTGCTCTGCACCCGCTGCGCTCCAAGGTTCAGCACCCAACCCACCTGCTCATAATTATTTAACACCACAGTTTGACAAAGCTGGAAATAGTGCACGCCGAAGCCCTAGAAACATCTAAAATGCATTTGTGCTTGTATGAATCCAAAATAAGTTATGAATGTACTATGTTTTATGTAACATTGATAAACAACAAGAACTACTGTCCTCTTTCTTTTCTTTTCTTTATTTAACCAGGTAAAAGTCTCAGGAGGGCAGCATAAAAACATGACACTGTCATGACAATAACTACAATAAAGACAACATAAAGAGACTAGGAAAATGTAACACTTGGCATGAAAGAGCATAAATAATATCCACTTAGATTTATCATACAGGTGTATTAACTAGAATTAGGAACAAAACCTAACCAAGAGTGTAATTTATCAAGTCCTTTAAAATTGGCTTGACGAGTAATAAGGGTAATAACCTCTTGTTCCAGGTGACAGGAGTGTGAGAACACAGGCTATATTGGTTTTAGTTTCTGAGCATATACAAATACAGTACACAGATAAAGAATAACCTACATAAAGAGGATTTATGTATAAAAGTGAGTCAGTGGGCACATACAGTGATGGCCACAGAGCACTTGTACGGTACTTTGTAAGACAACTGAGTGTGTAGACATTTTTGAGACTGTCCTGCCCAAAAATACGGCCCTATAGGTCGTCTGTGCAGCAGCTTATTAAAACCCATATTTACTTTTATTTAGGTGGCGACCTATAAAGAGCGCCAAAGTCCGTGTAGGGGCCGCTGTTCGTGTCCTGTGTGAAATCAAAAGTCAAGGTTGGCTTATTTAAACTTACATAGCCTATGTAACTTAAGTTACATACATAAGCTAAAGATACGTAACTAATGTAGCTATTTTAACCTAAACCTAACTTGTCATTGACAAACATCCTGTTCTGTCCTTTACGTTGGAGGACTTGTTGTTCATTTTTAGGCATTGGGCAGGTGCATCCAGATCACTGTAATCTAATGAAGGCAAATTGCTGAAATCAGGTGTTTCCTTGCATGGAAGTAGAAATGAGATTTATTTCTTAAAGTGGAAATTTTAGGAAAATAAATGTTTTAAGGCACTCTTAGGGAGATCAATGGCAAAAGGTATATTAAAAGCCTTCAGTTAGTCGCTTAAATATTTTAGAATTTGATACAAACTCAATTCCAAGTTCCTCAGTAAGCTGAGACTCTGAGAAGGTTAGCTGGTAACTCTTTGCCACTTGACAACAGCTTTTAGTGATCTATAACTTTGGTACCCCTCAGTGGTAGCATTAAAGATGAAACTGTAATGCTTTCATTTATGCTCTCAATTTCTGTTTGTAATGCTGCAATGCTTGCTGATAACCCTCAATTCCCAATGGACCGACCTGTGGACACTGTGAAAAAATAATCTGAATTTAAAGGACCACTTAGTAGCTTTTTCTGACCTTTCAAACACATCTGACAGTCTTCATCAGCCAATGTCACCACATGACCCATGTGTGGAAAGGCTGTGGTTTAAAGCTCCAAAACAGCTAGTATGTGGACATTTGAGTTGAGATAATATTGTCACACATACTGTTCTAAAGGGCAAGAAATAACCTCCACGTTCAAAACACATATATTGCACCAAATTCACTGGGATTGTTATTTTTTTCTACAAACAAAACCATATGTCAACAGAATAATTAGAAAGATGCTACAATGATGCACACATTTCTACACATAGGGGGGCTTTAATTTTCAGTTACCATTTGCTTTACCACTAATGAGCAAAGTTCCCTGGTGTAGCTTAAAATTGCACCAAAATGTGTTCTTAAAAAATGTAGAAGACAAACAGTGCAGGGTGATACCGAAGGGACATCACAGAACAAAAATGGATACAATTAAGAGAACGCTTAAGGGAATTCACAGGCTCTCAACACCACTGCATATATAAATAGGAATCACCTTGTTTTGTAGATTAAATGCCACTGCTGCTCGAATGAAAAAATTATCTCAATTTGAAAGGCTTCATGAACTTGGAACCTATATGCAGAACAGAAAACTGTGAGAAGTGGTCAACTGAAGTGACTTTGTGAACATCAAATCAACAATGTTGCCTTTTGTGGTCATTAAATGCTTTCTTAGTGCAACGACACTGAAGAGTAACCTTGCAAGAAAACATGTGTGCTCTGAAATAAAAGAAGAAAATGAACGCTGCTCTTGAGGTGCCGTCTTCCACATCCTTACTTGTTCACATAACTATTTACTTTGAACTCAACTCTTACGTAATGTATGTGCTGAACAAGTTACATTTCCCTGGAGCATATGACAAAACCAATCTAAAAATGTGTCTCAAAAATGCATGTCTAAAAGCATTTCTAAAAGTGTTTCTCTCTTAAATTTGGAGGCAACTTTTCCCATCAGTCTCTCTACACTTTGTGGTAAAACGTTATCCAGAAGCAGCCCTTGTCTCCAAACCGCTCAAACCGTCTAACCTTCCCTACCTTTGTCACACACATGTGCTTTCTCTCCCTTTTGAGGTAAAGTGCCAGCAAAGCTCTCTCTCTATTGATCTGTCTACCTTAAGAGGTTTTAATGGTCTCTCTAGCCTCTTCCCCAAGAGTTGGAATTGAAGTGGAAGGGGAGGTAGAAAGTAGTGTACCGTCCGAATCCAACTGCTTAATGTGTTGTTAGCAGGATTGCAAAAAGAGAGAATGGGAGGGGATGAGGGGAGAAATAGATAGGAGAGGAAGACGTGTGAATAATGCGGCAAAGGGCAGAAGACGCGGCCCAGCATAGAGTTTGGGAGGGATTTCCACTTTAGTAAAAGAAAAGAAAACTGAGAGGGTAAGAAAAATGGGAAATATTGGAAGTACTGCAGTCCCAAACTCCTAAAATTCACAATTAAACATAAAAGTTTCCAGAGCAGTTCAAGGCAGATTGAGTGGTTATGTAAAGATTCTGTTCCAGTCTTTTGCTTCTAAAAAAAGGATGTTTTTGTACTTGTCCTGGCTCTTTGAAGCAGAACACAATTTACTGGCAAAAAGTGATACAGCAAAGCAAATACGGCTTATACATTCACAAAAGGCTCTGACAGGAAAAGAAGGTTGTCAAAGTCAAGCAAAAATGGACGAATCACACTGGCGGTCTTTCTTCTCCACTTCTTGGAGTCTGTTTGTTGAGTGAATTGAAAGGGTGTACTTTATTGTTACTGTGGGTTCAAGAGAAAAGACAGGAACAGAAACAGGGCTGGGCTGGGACAAAAAAATCGCCGTTGGCATTTTGGCCCAGACCGGCTCACCACAATTGATCACACACCACCCATCTTCGCACTCCCCTGAATATGTATACCAACCAACCGTGCCACTCCCTAAAAACACTACAGCCATGTAATGAATAAGAGGGAATCAAGGAAGAGAGGAAACATGATAAATACCTTAAAAAAGTAGCTGCAAAATGGTATACTCCACTGCGATAAATTCACTGTGATGAATACTAAAACAAGCAATGGCATCCTTTGTGTGTGTGAGGGAGAGAGAGAGAGAGACAGATAAAGTAGACATGATAAATGATTGATCAAATGATTGTTGTTCCAGACAAAATAGCGTTGAGTAAACTGTTAACTCACCAAGTCAAAAAGGATGTGGGTGAACTCTTTGGATAAATCCTAAAAAAAAACAATAAACAAATGAGGGCATTCAATTATTTAACTTTATTGTTTGTTGTAATTACATCTTTATTAATTCAGTCTTTATTTATTTCCAAAATTATTAACAAAATTACATAATCATGGCAGCCATTTTACATGTAGTGAGAAACAAAAATATACTTTGAAACGAATTACAGGCTCATCTTAAATATTATATTAGAAATATTACTGTTACTATCTACATAAGATATCTTGGTATGAAAACCTGCATTTTTAATTTAACCAAGTACCCTGTATTATATATACATGTCTGGCACTTGTAACAAACCAAACCGCTTGGAATATTGGTTGAAAATTCAGCGAGTTATGATGATTTTAATTGTCGATAGATCTCCTGCTTCCATAGAATCACATGCATTAGGAGCCTGTACCAATATGGCGGCTGTGTTTAAGCATCGCTACAATGAACAGCAGCGCCCAATATGGTATCAGCGTGTATACATCTATGGCAAACTGCACTTGCGTTCATAAAAGTATCAAGCTAGCAAGTAAAAGCTAGCTGGTGAGATTGCCATGGCTAGCCTTAGCTAAATTTTACTTTTTCTGCTAGCTTTCATCTGTAAATAAGGCAGTAGCTAAATCCTACCATGATGGAGAATACAAACCCACTGAAACCCCGCTTAATCTATAGATGAAGTATTAGTAACTGCCATCTCAGCTTTTGACTCTTAGTATTGGTTTCAGTGTCAATATTATTAGCACATAGACCACTCTTAAAATGGATAAGAAAGCTGAGAAGAACAAATGTGTCAGGTAGACATCTTTCATTCTGTGAAGATTATCCAAAGTCAGTGTGCAGTGTCTGCATTTTTTAGTTCTGTGGGAATATTTTTTGGGTTAAAATAATCAGCCTTAAAAGGCATAAAATGAAGTTACACAGTGCCGGCCAGCGTGATAACTTTAAACCCTTTTTTTTCAACTTCACTGCATCTGTAGTAACTGCCTTCTGCCTTTGTAGGACAGTGCTCATTTCCGACAGCAGGACTTCAAGCTTCATGTTGTGAAATTCATCTTTTCACTCTTGGATGCCATTTTTGTAAGTGACGATTCCTCCAAATAGGAGCAAAGCAGGTAGCCTTATATTTGGGGCTGTGTATTATAGTAATGATCAAATCTCACAAATGTGCACCAGCAAAGAATGCACGACACGTTTGTGCAGTCAAGAGGGTTTACTGAAACTGAGTTGGAGGAATTCTGACTTGTACAAGCAAGCCAGCAAACCTCACAGAAAAAAAAAAATAGGAGAGGTTTAGGATAAGAAATTGAAAATGTTTTTGCATGAGGTCAAATGATTCTGCTGGTTTTGTAAATCCCCAAAAATGCTGGTAAAGCTGGAATGTTTTTTTTCCCCTATCCATTGTCCACAGTGTGACTGACCTGATTTTACTTAGTCGTGCCCCCCCTGTTCAACACCGCAGCCATTTCATCTGTGAGGCCATCACCTAGCTCAGTGTGGCCCAATCTATTTCCTTGTCTCATCTCTGCTCAGTTCAGCTCAGCTCGGTGTTATTAGAGTGGAATGAAAGCCCATGCACAGAGCCACTTTACAACCATATCACTTGGAGAAAATGATTTGTCAAATGGCTTTGGCAATTCTAAAGAGCCCGGGGAGAAGTTCCGATGTTTGCATAGTGGGAAATAAGCAGCAATGACAAAAAAACCCTCTTAAGGCTGCTTAAATTTGAGGCCTGGGAATAGTTTAGGTGATCAATTTTCCTTCCTCTTGTCTGCGATGCAGAAAAAACAGCTTCTTACTGATTTCTGATAAGGCCCCATGAGCAGCCACGTAATAGTTTTTCTTCTCAAAAAGTGCTGAGAGGAAAAGGTATTTTTCCAAACTTTCTGCTGCACTCAGAGACCAGAGAGCAAAGAGCATGCACCGTCCACACACACTGCAAATGCTGCAGCAGTCCTGACAGGCAGTGTCGAGCAGCTTTTACAGACCAAAGAAATAAATGACTTCCCTAAAGAAACATTTCCAGCCTTAGATCTTTACTGTAGGAATCAGGTAAGCCATGCATGCTAGTCTGTGTGTAATTAATTCAGAGCACCACGCTGAAGTATTGTTATATCGATCCACAAAGTGCAACCCCAGAAGAAAATCCAATACATGTGTTATTGATCCAAAAAATAGCAGTGGGACTCTGTAAGCCTGGTACATACTGCTAAAGCTAAAGAGACAGACAGAGTGGTAGATTACTCTATTAGTGACTCTCTATGATCCTTAATGCAAGAGAATGAAACCAAACCAGTACTGCTAATTTAAGTAGCAGCAGCACGGCACAAATTATGTGCCCACACCAGTTTATTAGGAGGCCCAGGCCCCCAGCTGGGAGCAACCTTGGGTGCTGGTGGTGATGATGATGGCAGGGTTGGTGGTTAGGAGATGCCTATAATTTAACCATGGCATATTCCTCATTAAAAAAGTAGATCTTTTAAGGCAAATGTTTGTGCCATTGATATTTTCTTCTTCTATTTATCCAATACAAAGAACATTTCAGAACCTGCTGCCTTTTCATCTTTTTGCTGATCTTTCCTTAAATTAATGATGCATGCAGTGCAGTTAGAATTAATTCAAGACTTTACTGTCTGAGTCTATCTTTGCCAAGGCAAGACTTAAAGAAAATTACCTTATTAATATTAACTTTAAAAGACCTTGGTCTAAGCCTGTTGCATTTGAAATTGGATTCTTTGAACTCTATTCACCCAATGCAGATCTCCATGAAGCTGATACTGTGATTAGAAGAGTATGTATGAGTTAATTTACATTTTTGTGGGTACACCAATATGCTGAGTGGTCAAATTAGCATAAAAACACATTACTGCTGATTAAATGAGTTCTTCTGTTACAGTGACATGGTGGTATGTCACCTGAGCATTTGAGGAGTTTGTGAGCATTAGGCTGCAAGCTAAGTTACCCCTTTCCAGTGGCTGTCTCCAAAAACTGTCTTGGCCTATTCTTGGTGAGCTTCTTTGCAAATTTTTGCCAGCCCATAGGGGCTACCAGCAAACATTTTAGCCATGCTAGCACTAGCTCTAGAGATGACAATGTTGGCCTGTCACTAAGTCGGTTCATCACCTTGGTCCAGGCTCAACAAATATTGATTGGATTGCCATGAAATTTTGTACAGACATTCATGGATTTGAGGTTGTGAATCCTAATGACTTTGGCAATCCCCTGACTTTTCATCTAGCGCAATCATCAGGTTAAAATTTCAGTTTGTCAAATACTTTGTCCAACTAATTGCCATGCTGCTAGCATGGCAGTAGACTCCTCAATTACATACTTAAACCAATCCTACCATTGAGCTTGAACCTTCATTCTTGACTTTGGAAACAGTAGTTATTGGGGGTTTTTATGCTAAACAACAAAACAGTGCAAAACAAATCATAAGTCAAAGTTGGCTTACTGAGTTTTTCCAGAGCTTTCAACCACATTTTATAGTCTTGCCCAGCGGATGTCGAGGAAAACTGGTTAAAAATGTCTGAAAAACGGTAGTAAGTGGACATTGAGTCAAGATTTTTAATTGCCAAATTTATACCATTAATTACCATGGCACAAAAGTGCATTTGTCTGCACGAATAAAAAATATTTTAGAAAGGACATAGGAGGAAACTATAGTGCCAAACGAAATTTCAGTGAGGGTCAGTTTGACACTAGGCCTGGATAAGCCCCTGTGTGTTAATCACACTATTTGAATTAAAAAGGATGAGTTAGACTAGTGAGTGCCAGTAATTGCTCAAACCCACAGCACATATACATCAGCATTAACAGTGAATGAGGACAACTTAATTCACATAAACACCGCACATACACTGGGACACACTGTGATAGATTTAATGTTACCTCTAATATAAAAACCATAGTTTCCTTCCTACCCTCAGAGAAACTCTACCATCTTCCTCTAAGCTATAAATGGACTGAGGCTAAATTAGAGCAATTTGCATCTAATGTGAACCACCATTAAAGGCATTTCAACATTTCCAAATCAGACTTTTTCTCTTTGTCCTGACAGGAATAAAATCAGCAACAGAGCTGTAATGTGTAAGTAATGTGTTTCACAAATGGGCTTCATTATCAAGGCTAACACATAAATAAATATATACAAAAGTCTTGTGGTATAAATGTGCTTGGTACAAAATTGGTTTGACCAGTAATGTTCGGCTCTCAAAAGATGTAAAATAAAATAATAGTAGAAGAAACAATATGAACAAATGTTACAAACACAGTTAGAAAGAAGACCACCTTTGACACTGCAGAGGGAAATATCAAATGTAATCAGTTTCTAGAGAATTAAGGACTGTTTTTGTATTATTACTATCCACCCAGTGGCCAGTAAAAAGGCAACCTCGTCATCTTGCTACATGATTTTTCTGGTAAGTCCTCAACCCTTGGAGCTCTGTTGGGGTTTGGAAATGCAAAGTGCCTACAAAGTTCAGCTTTAAACATGTCAGAGTATCAAGACAAATATCCATGTGCTTATTTGATACAGAAATGCTATTTGGTCTTAACGTGGACAAAGAGGGAAGGCAGAGGAAGTGGGCAGCACAGAAGAAAGAGACAGAGCAAGAGTGAGAGAGGCAGATAACAACTTGGCCCTAACATTTCGGAGACATTTACAGTCCAGATTCAATCTTAACCACAACAATCAATTTGTGGACTGCCCTGAGAATATCAAACGTCTTTGATGTTTACAGCCATCTACAGGGTCCTGAACTGTCCTGTGGTGTGTGGAGGATTACAGAGACTGCAGATATAGCCCAGCACTTACAGCAAACAGAGGCTTGCTGACATCCATTGTTGTTCTGATTGGAATCACATATCACATGAGGTCTTGCAAGATTAGAAGCCCTAATGTCAGCAGATATATCAAATGGCTAAAAATCCTACCAGAATTTTTGAACGTTGTAGACTGGTAGCTAAATAGCACAAGAAGCTATGAACTTTACATTGTTAGTGTCACGGTTTGTGACACTAACAATTCACATAGCCTGTGAAAGCATTGCTCTTTAACAGCCAACTGCTGTCATCGCTTCCCACCAGGCTTTGAACGCATCATATCAAACCCCATTTTTTATTATAGTGTTTGATATGATGACTTTTTATGGCAGACATGTTTTCAGTAATAGGCATGTTTTCAGCAATAGCCATTTAATATCCATTTTGTATTTGCCTCTCTAAAAAGCATTTTACATCAGTACTGTTTGACATTGCTTGCAGATTCATGGGAAATGTTGCATGCATGTACTGGACTTTATCTAGAAGACCAAAGTCTGCATGCACGCATTTCACATAATGCAGCATTCTATTATGAGCTCAGTATTACTCTGGCAGACAACACTGTTGACTGTTCTCTTTACTTTTCAGTCTTCTGTCTATTTTTTTTATTAAAAAATGTGATGTGATGAATCCTCTTAAAGGGAAACTCTGGTATTTTTAAACCTGGGCCCTATTTTACAGCTTTTGGGGTCTAAATGACTAATGCTTACCAAAAGTTTTGGAATTGGTCCAGTGGATCGCCTCCGCCGGCTACAGAGACAGACCATTTTGTTAAAGAGTAAGATCCTTTCGTCTTCCTGCAACAACTCAACCTCTCGCGAGATTTCAGAGTGAGACTTCTGTTGGTTAAATGAAAAGGATCTTACTCTTTGACAAAACGGTCTGCCTCTGTAAGGATCCTTTCCATAAAGTTGTCAGACACTTCGAATAACAATCTGAGCCTGTCAGTGACAAAAACAAGCACTTTTAGTGGACGCACTTTTGGACCCCAAAATTTGTATTAAAAAAAAAGGTACTTTGAAGGTACTCTAGTCCTGTATTATTAAAACTCACTACAGTAAGACCAGTAACCACACATGTTGCCAAATACACTGATAACTCTCTGTGGGTTCATTATGGTGAGCATTATAAAGTTTTTTGTTGCAAACTGGCTTAATGGACTTCGTCATCAAGGGTTACAACTATTCTGAAAATATCCATTAAGTCTGTCTTTAGGTGTTCGACACAATGCATCTTCAAACCAGCTTGGTTTCATATCTTTAAATCTATTTTGTTTACAACATAAATTACAAATATAGGCAAATATATATATATATATATAAATGTATACTTATAGAGAGAGAGCCTTGAGAGTGAGAGTGACAGATGTGTAAAGAACAAACCTTTAACAGACATCAGAAGTATCATCATCTGCAGCAGCAGCAAGATTGTGTGACTGCACATTGTAGCCTGAGGGCCGAGAGGAATAAGACAATAGCTTGTACACACGCCTCATGTGAACCTGCATCTCAGACACGTACCTCAAAGAAGCGAGGCAGCCATGCTGAATGGATAAAGGGGAACTTGCTTGCATGTCAGTTTCTAAAGTGCTTGTAGGAATAAGAGCACGGATTTGAGTGACAGGATTAAGGGAAATCTAAATGTCCTTTTTCCCCCTCTCTTTTGGCGTTAAAAGAGTGAACTTCCAAACTTGGCCTGTGTTGCCGGTGAAACGTGACATGAATACTGTGGTGCAGTAAGCTCTCATTTCTAGTGTCAATAGGAAAAAGGTAAGATAAGGTGCATTTTCACAGACGTCTCGGGTTGCTTTGGGCAAATCTCTCTAAGCTTGAAAAGTGCGGAGCATTCGGATAGAGAAATATTTGGCGTGCACACTTTTGAGCAAAATTACTTTGATGTTTCAGATCATTTTCTGTAGTAATTAGAAATGGATATAAGAAACATACATGTCTATGGGCCATGTTAACGTAGATGAATAAAGTGAATTTACTGTAACCCTGAATGCAATAATGCCCTGCTTTTAGAGCTGAAATTGCTTAATACGTTTAAGTTTTCCCTTCATTTACACTTTGACTGGCTCCTCTGAATTAGAAACAGATTCTTGTCTCTTTGTCTTCCTGTTGTCTTAGCTACCGTTGGAATGTGCAGGATCTTTTCTTTCCTTTGTCCCTCACAGTGGCTTTCAGAAGCACCTGCCTCTTAAGATTTCTACGCGAGATTTCTGGAGTGTGCTTTTTATGCATAATTTTCTTACTCTTCTCAATGACCTTAATCCCTCCAATCAGGCCGCTTTGTAACATTTACACTGAATGCCTCCACTTAAGCAGGCTGGTCTTATTTGAATTAGAGTAGCTAGTGTTGTGGGCCAGTTAGCATCCAGCATTGTCTTGAAATTGATTCTCTTTTGCCAATTATATCAAATTTAACTGATTTGAAGAAAAAAAAATAAATAAATTTAAAAAAAATATATATATATATAGGTTAATTGCAAAGAGGCTGTTATTGTTATTGTTGTAATTTGAATCCATTTAGCACCAAAATCAATGTATGTTGAAAGGAGAAATTGAGCAGCTTTTCCATCAAATTTGAGTTAATGTATGAAGAAAATGATAAAATGATTGATGACTATTTTTATTTTAAAAGTATATTAAATATCCATCCATCCATGATCTATACCGCTTATCCTCAGAGGGTCGCGGGGGGGCTGGAGCCTATCCCAGCTGACATTGGGCGAGAGGCGGGGTACACCCTGGACTGGTCGCCAGTCAATCACAGGGCTGACACATAGAGACAGTCACAGTCACACCTACGGGCAATTTAGAATCATCAATTAACCTGCATGTCTTTGGATGGTGGGAGGAAGCCGGAGCACCCGAAGAGAACCCACGCGGACACGGGGAGAACATGCAAACTCCACACAGAAAGGCCCCAGCCGACCGGGGGATCGAACTGAGAACCCTCTTGCTGTGAGGCGACAGTGCCGCCCATATTAAATATATTAAAATATTAACACCATTGCAAGTTATTGTTAGGGTTTTCCTTGAATGAAGTAAAGAAAGAAATGACACCATCGCAAAAACTAGAGACTACATTTGGAAAACAGCCTGATCTAGCCTCAAAAAGACAAATCTAATCTATGTTTTTGAATTATGAAAAGAGAATATTAGTTAGCTGTACAGCATATCATGTAGTTTTTACAGATGGGTGTCATGTGTGCCTTGTTACAAGACAATATGTATAAGGCAGCAATTGTGTCCTGTTTTTGCATCACTTGCACATGTTGCAACATAAGCATCTCGCTTTGGAGAGTCTTGTTCGTCTACATGGCTCATAAATCTTTTCTCCCAAACGTCCAACCTCCCAAGAATCACACTATACCTCCACTGCAATAGTGGATTTTGCATAACCAGGGTGCACTTTGTGTAGGCTCTGGGTAATCTAAAGTGTGAGGCAGAGTTTCCATGGCCGTATGAGTGGCTGCGCTGACACTTTATGTCTGCGGGATGTCAATGTATTGACTTTGCCAACCCAGATACCGGAGTAATGCTCCATTAAACTAATTGTTTGAAGAGTGGTGGGGAACTCTCAAAGGACAGGCTGCACCAATTACATGCATACACACACATGCACATACTCTCACCTACATAAAAGTAGAAAGTCAATGAGTGCTGGCCTTTGAGTGTGTTATGAGTGATTTTTAAAATAGTGGTTGGAGTTGTTTAGAGATATGTCAGTAGACGCATTGCTATTGATTCCCTCTGTTAACCTTTGCCTCTCACCCACCCATCCTCCCACCTCGCTCCATCTAAATCTCATACATGAGAATTGTAAAGAGAGGGCGAAAGAGTGCACTCATACATTATGGATGCGTGTGCGTGAGTGAAAATTAGTGTGTGTGGTTGTTGAGTTTTATTGCAAACTAATTATTAAGTTCACAATATTACTTGTAGCTGCAGCTGTCTGATATCCTGTTCTGAAAAGACTCATACTCGTGTATGAGTAAAAAGATTTTACTTCTTGGTTCTTTGATGACACTATTTGGTGCAGTTTTCTTGTGTCTAACCTTGTCGCTGTCATAGCTGTAATCACGGTAAAGAACACCTTGGGTATTATGTCTCTTGGGTGCCAACACATTAAAAGTTCCACGAGACAATCTGAAGCAGTGAGTCTGGCGCACATGAATGGTGAAATGATGGGAAAGAAATCACACAGACAGGCAAGATTGTTTAAAAATATGCTTTTTGTTCAGCCTGCCAGTGGTATGGAATATGTGGTTTAACCTTCACGCAACACTAGTTTTAAGAGAGTTTTACGCTTGCTTGGTTGTTAAGCAAATGGTTCAGTGGATCTTAATGTGAAGTGAAGGACACAAAATAAATCCCTTAGCTTGAAATGATAAACCTATGTTTTTGGTTTCCATATATTAGGACGCTTTCACATCTAACTTTGGTTCATTTAGGCTGGTGTGAAAGCTGTCAATTGAACTCTGGTGCAGACCAGATAACCAAGCGTCCGCCCTGCTTTTGGCCACACCACCAGTCAATTTTGTCTGGCGGATTTCGGGCCTGACCGCAGCTTTAGACCATATGCGCCAAGTTGCTTGGTTTTTCTTTACAAACCTTGCTTCTCACATATACATTTATATCACACATTTAAGCAGTTGACGTCGCTTTAACTGAAACAGGAACTTTGCTGCTGTTAGTTAACAATATGAACATTCTGTTCGGCTCGACACAGTTCAGCGATTCATGAGAGTTTTCATGAACGTGAATGAATGAATTACACTAATTATAGTTTGACAGGGTCACGTTAGGTAACCATTTGCTTGAAGTCTTACTTATAAGGTATCGTGAGAAGAAAAGCTTGTTATTGAGCCCATAAAGTACATTACAATCCAATCAGGATGCTGTAATTGACTTTAAACAACTTGTAGTCTGAACCAAGCAGCCTGATAAGTGGTTTTTGTACATGCTGATAATTCTCACAGAGCATTGCATCATGCCTTTATTTGATCCTTTCTATCTCTGTTAGAAAGCAATGAGCTATTAAGGGATGCAATCTGTTTGTTCACTCTTTTATAGCAGACATTTGACTTAGCAGCCTACATACACACTAGGAGCTATTGTATAAATGCCATTATACCCTTGAGGATGTTCTGTACTTGTCATTATGAGTACTGTGGTGCTGCATCTGTCTTATACCCTTAATCACATTAAACAGTAAATAACAGACTATCCTCCTGGGTATTACTATTTAAGTAATGCACATATTGTACAAAAACAATAAAATACAATATATTAAAAAGAACTATATTATTATTATTATTATTAAATCTTTTAACATATCGATATGCATGATTTTTTTATGAGGCTTAAAATATATGTTTATCATGATGGGCTTACAGTTTGAATGCTCAGGAGGCCTTGTCCTATGCATAGGATCACTGTAATTTGCCAGACCTTCAAATAGCATTCATGTTTTCATCAAAAAGTGGAAGCTGAAATCACAGAAACCCAAACTCATATCATTTGTTACTAAAAAAGAACATTTAGCTCTGCAGCTTTGATGGTTCACTTGAGACAGGCTTTTGGATTCATGAGTATTTGCTGCAATGTTGTATTAAAATATGGATCAGTTTAACTGGTAACCATGTTGGTGGGCATCACCATGGGAACTGTCTAATAATTCACCAAGTGTCAACTAAAAAGCCCCCAGATTTCTCAGATATCTCCTTCTCTGCATTAGCTTTAGGAGATGTTTGGTCATTATCACAAATCTTGACTGAACAGGCTGCTCTCAAAGTCTGTAGCTGTCAAACTCAATCAGCTAACACTTTGCCGTGGTCTGTTTGTTGGGAGTTAATCCTCTTTTCAATCATGCATTTTCTACACACATTAACTCTTAGCTTTGTGTCTTGCTCATCCCCTGCTAATTGGGGGCTCCTTGGGGCTCCGTTGTTACTGGGACTCCACAGCAAGGGCTAAAAAGACCCCAAGTGTTAATCTAACCATGCTTGAAAAACAGAACAGTGCTGCTAAATGGTTTAGTGTAGCTTTTCCTCAAGGTGAAGATCACAGAAAGATAATGCTGCATATTCACAAGGGGCCAAGCAAAACGATTGTCTGCACGTAGTGATAATGAACTGTGTGGCAAATCAAGCCCAGAGAGGATTGCTAGGCTGAAGTATGGCATAGGGCTGTGGAATTGCATATGTCTATCATGGCTGGCATTGTTAATAACGACCTAACACATGCAGTTATCATTTCTTTAATATAGATACTGATGACCACGGAAACACTTGACTGACAGTTTTATGTTTCAATCGACCTAATTAGATTTACGAGATTTGAGCCCGGAAAGGTTAAAGCGACCACCGTTGCTCCAGTGGAGGTTAAATACAGCACAGATGCATGACGGGCTATTTTTATGATGCTACTCCTGCAGTTTCTGCTGAGCAAAATGAAGCGTTACCGCTGTGGCCTGGTGAAGCAATTACAAGACCTCTTCTGACTTTATTGAGGAGCGGTGCTGCTAACTAAATGGTTTTCTTTAGGAATCCCAGGGGAAGAGATCATTAAGAAATAGCTCTCAATCTATCTGTGATGCAGTGGTAGATATTCTCCCTGTGTGTGTGTGTGTGTGTGTGTGTGTGTGTGTGTGTGTGTGAGGTATACCCACTGAGACCCAGGAGACTGTAGTACGTCTGTTACAGATGAAGGGACTTCTTAAACACATTTCAATGAACTGACTATAAGCTGCTAATGCGCCCCTGTAATGGAGGCAGGTTGCTGCTGATGATGTTGGAAGGGGAAATAAGCCTTCAATCATGCCTTCTCTTTCAATGTGGGCCAAGAGTGTCTCTCTCTTTTAGAAAACACAGAGATGAAGGGGGGGCTACTTCCATCCCAGAGGGCAACCCTGATGAATCTTATACGGATTAATCCACCCTGTAAAAGGCCTTGAGATGCTTCTTTTATTGATTCACCAAAATGCTAATCTCAGAAATTCAAATTCCACTGCTTGTGGCTGACTAGATTCAATTTGCACGGTTTTAATAAGGTTCAAACAGAAACATGTGCTCCCCTGAGAAATTCCTGCAGATTATTTTCTTTGAAAACAGTCTAAGGCTGTAATTTTTTTTAATCTCAGCCCATCATGCAAACACCAGCTGAATGCATTGCGGCTGAGGTGCTCGGGACAAAGCGTGAGTGACATGTGTCAACATGTGCTGCCTGTCGGGGAGATGAGACGATGGCTTTGCAATTGGCCTTGATTACGCATCACCACCAGAAGCAATACAGTTACAATGAGGAGCATATTTTTGTGATGACAGGGTCATAATGTTCCTGCCCTGTCATGCTCATTCTCCATGGTAATGGAGCAATAGCACAATGCATGCCCCTGGTGACTGGCATGGCCCACACAGAATTAAAACAAATAGAACATACTGCCCACACATACACTAGATAGCACCCTATTCTTTCTTAAACTATGTGCTGGGACCTACAATATTTCACAGTCCTACCTCTGCTGGGGTTCCCGCGTGACACTAGTGGCAATGAATAATGAGGCTGCATGGGGACCCAGGGGATGGGATTACATTTTTCATTTTGGTGCAGGACAGAAGAAGTTTTAGGACCTTTGAATTATGCAGCAGATGCTCCACTGTTTATCAAAAGCCCTCAGATATAGAGGTTATTTGAGAGGTTGGAGTGTTCGGAACAAAGAGTTGTTTCGAGATTCCACATCAAACCTTTTGTCCTAATGATAAAAGAACTAGAAGGAGTAGAACGAATGCTATGTGGCCCATAGGAGTAAAATGAAAAGAGCAGATATTTGTCTGGCCACATGAAACTAGAGCAAAGCAAATAAGAAATGTCTTCACAAAATACCAATATAATGAAAGCAGAATGTGATGTTTACCAATGGTGACTGGTCTGAGCCCACACGCTTAGTAAGAGTACATCAGACACTGTCTGGGCCCAAAAACTATTTGATATAGAAGACACTGATTATACTCAAAGCTAGGATTTATCCCCATGTTATTACTGCAAGGCAAGGATGGATAAAGATGTTAAGCAATATGCCATCTGTAGACCTATGCAGTCATATCCATGGTAAAAACTGGGGTGTGAAAGTGGAAGCTACCTCTTAACAGCTCCTACCTCTTAAAGTGTTCTGGCAGGTTGCAATATTTTGCTGATACTTTTGTACTTTAACGTGAGTAAAATTATGAATGCAGAGTATATTTTTCTTTGCAGTATTTCTCCTTTTACCTCAGTAAAGGATCTGAGTACTTCTCTCAACTTCTCATCTGGCAGTCCACACTTAAAACTGAAGCCATGTTTGTGTGGTTCTTCATTTTGATTTTAGAGCACTTTCTTTCCCACCACATCTTGTAAACCTTTTAAACTCCACTTTCATGCAGGTATTGTGAAGCTGCATGGTGCAGTGTTAATGCAGTTGGATGAGATGGAGGTACCAGTGAGGTTCTTTTTAGAAAACAGCATAGCTGTTAGTTTAGTGATTGAGCGTCGCTCTGGCATTAATTTTGGCTCTCCAGCACTTTGATGTTGATGTCAGCCCTGGGACTCCCCTTTTTGTCTATTCAGACCATAATCCACTTGTATTTTTGCACTCCTCAGAAAATCCGAACCAGCATTTAATGAGGTGGGCATTGTTCGTGCAGCCTTATCAGTTAGAGAGCAGTCAGATACAGTCAATGCCAACACTCTATCTTTTGTTTTCTATTGCCTAGTCTTATGGAATTCCCATAGAAATTATGGGAAATTTGCTTTTTACTGCCTTATCAAGAGTTACACTATATGGACAAAAGTATTGGCCCACTCCTCTTAATCATTGAATTCAGGTGTTTCATTCAGTCCCATTGCCATAGGTGCATAAAATCAAGCACCTAGCCATGCAGTCTGCCTTAACAGACATTTGTGAAAGAATGGGTCGTCCTAAAGAGCTCACTGAATTCAAACGTGGTACTGTAATAGGATGCCACTGTTGCAACAAGTCAGTTTGTGAAATTTCTTCTCTCCTAGATATCCCACGATCAACTGTAAGTGGTATTATTGCAAAGTGGAAACGTTTAGGAACCACAGCAACTCAGCCACGAAGTGGCAGACCACGTAAAGTTACAGAGCGGGGTCGCCGAGTGCTGAGGCGCATAGTGCGTAGAAGTCGCCAAAGCTCTGCTGACTCAATAACTGCAGAGTTCCAAACCAGCTCTGGCATTAATGTCAGCACCAAAACTGTGCGCCGGGAGCTTCATGGCATGGGTTTCCATGGCCGAGCAGCTGCATGCAAGCCTTACATCACCAAGAACAATGCCAAGCGTCGGATGGAGTGGTGTAAAGCACGCCGCCACTGGACTCTGGAGCAGTGGAAACGTGTTCTGTGGAGTGACGAATCACGCTTCTCTATCTGGCAGTCTGATGGACGAGTCTGGGTTTGGCGAATGCCAGGAGAACGTTACCTGCCTGACTGCATTATGCCAACTGTAAAGTTCGGTGGAGGAGGGATAATGCTATGGGGTTGTTTTTCTGGGGTTGGCCTTGGCCCCTTAGTTCCAGTGAAGGGAAATCTTAAAGCTTCATCTTACCAAGTCATTTTGGAAAATTCTATGCTTCCAACATTGTGGAAACAGTTTGGGGAAGGCCCTTTTCTGTTCCAGCATGACTGTGCCCCAGTGCACAAAGCAAGGTCCATAAAGGCATGGTTGGATGAGTTTGGTGTGGAAGAACTTGACTGGCCCGCACAGAGCCCTGACCTCAACCCCACTGAACACCTTTGGGATGAACTACAACGGAGATTGCGAGCCAGGCCCTCTTGTCCAACATCAGTGTCTGACCTCACAAATGCTCTTCTGGATGAATGGGCAGGAATTCCCACAGACACGCTCCAAAATCTTGTAGAAAGCCTTCCCAGAAGGGTGGAAGCTGTTATAGCTGCAAAGGGGGGACCAACTTCATATTGATGCCTATAAATTTGGAATGGGATGTCATTAAAGCACCTGTAGGTGTAATGTGTAGGTGGCCCAATACTTTTGTCCATATAGTGTAGCTGAGAAGATCATCATCAGTTGGAGTGCAGTCTTGGAGTATTCCTTTTTAAAGCTTCTCAGACAATGAGCGAGCAGAGGTGTGAGATGGGTGAGCTTTTGTTTTTGTTCATTTTGGGGTTCCGGCTGGGTCTGTTTCCAAATTTGTATCTAATGTTAACATACAGTATGAAACACATTCGATTAGGTTTTGTAATGCTTTAAGTAACGTGATGGAAAGCCCACATGATTTGAAGTAGTGTGCCCTTTAAGTAGCAGAACATAAGTGTGTGGAGGTCTGGATAGTGGATGGGCATGTATTGCGTTGACGTTCACTTTATTTATCTATAACCACAATCTTTTCCTATCCTTAACTATGTGTTTTAGTCGCTTAAACTTCAAGAAATAGTTCAACATTTTGGGAAATACGCCTTTTTTGCGTAGAGTCACATGAGAACATTGAATCCACTCTCATGTCTGTACGGTAAATATAAAGCTACAGCCACCAGCATAAAAACTGGAAACGTGGGAAACAGCACCTCTAAATCTCACTAATTAACATTTTATATCTCATTTGTTTAATAACCTGTGTAAAGACCGAAGTGTAGAAACAACAAATTGATGGGCGCAGTAACTTCCCGAGTCCTGTCGTCATTGCCCCGCAAAACTATTTCTTTAACCTATCTACCTTAACTGTAGCCATGATGTTTCCCTCGCCCTAACCATGCTGTAGTTGGCGTGCACAGAAAGTGTAGGAAGAAATCATTGAATGTAAACTGGGGTTTTGCGATATCTTCCAATATCAATGTTCTTCCATAGCAATAGAGCTGGTGATGTAACAAGGTCTTTTGTTGGTAACTCTGACGTCGTCTTGACAATTTCTAACATCCTCTGTACTGTGAAGATTTCCTACAAGTGATCATATTGACACCAAAATGTAATTTGGGCAGCCATGGTGAGTCTTTGGCCTCTCAACTCATCGTGATTGGACACTCTTCTGTGTTTCAGCCTCTATAAATACATGGCTTAATAAAGTTATGTAAATCAAGTTTTGATGTGATTCACCCACTCTTCCATGCAAGACACAGCAGAGCTAAATGTTGATATTATATGTTATTAACCTTTTCCGTGATTGAGCATCATTTCATAGGTCAAGCATAGAAACTGTATGATTAAACTCTGGCTGAGCAGCTGTGTGGGCGAGCGCTGAATAAGCATAAATATGACAGTTTTAGAACAAACTCACTTGCCTCTATGGCTGCCAGACGGCCCGTGGCTCTCCACCTGCCTGCTCACCACTTATTGAAGATGAATGACTTCTGGCCGGCCATAACTTACCTCATGAAATGGCCTTAAAAAGGAATGGCAGCCCTTGTCAGTGCAAATGTGACCAAAACCATAAAGTCGGACATCATTTAAAAACAGATCTATTATATGTAAGAAAATGTCGGCTCATTATGCACTTTTGATCCAGGAGTAAATAAAATAAAAAACAGGTACACAGTAAGCAGTATAGCATTTAAAAGGTCAGAATGCAAATTAATTGCAGAGTGTAACAAAGTAAAAAAAAAAAAAGCAAATGATTAAATCAATGAATGTAAAAATACCAGTTTACAGTTTGGTCAGGCATGAACATAAAACTACATGTGTACATATTAAGTCTTCAAATTCCTGTACGTAGCATAACATTAAATAATATAATATGTAATGTATATATCATATACACCCAGTGGTGGACACAGTATTCAGGTTCTTTACTATAATAAACATAGCAATACTGCAATATAAAAATACTCCACGACATGTAAAAGTCCTACATTCAAATTATTACTTTATTAAATGTATATAGTATTATCAGCAAAATGTACTTAAAGTATCGAAAGTAAAAGTATTTGTTATTTTAACAGCCAATTGTAGCTACTTTATATACTTTTTGATAGTTTTTACTTAACTATATTTATAAACAGATTATAGATTGTGTATATTAAATCTTAATTTGCAACGTAACCAGTTACTAAAGCTATCAGATAAATGTAGTGTAGTAACAAGTCTAAGAGTCTACAGCCATGCTAGCGGCTCTATGAGGCTGTACTTAGACACACCAGTGCTTTGTGCTAAATGCTAAAACATATTCGTCTAGTTAGCATGCTAACATTTGGTAATGGCACTAAACACGAACTGCAGCTGAGGATGATAGGGATGTCATTAGGTTGGCAGGTATTTGGTCATTAACCAAAGTATTGGACAAATTAAAATGTTGACCTGGTGATGGCGATATAGGAAAAGTAACAGGATCACCAAAGTTATTACAGTTCATCCTAAAGAGAGACATGGATATCTGTACCAAATTTCATGACAATAGTTCTCTAGAAAATTCACTAAAACCCAAAAATGTCAACCTCATGGTGGTGCTAGAGGAATAGTCAGGGTATCACCAAAGTCAGCAGGATACATTGTCTGGGAACCATGAATGTCGGTACAAAGTTTCCAATCCATCTTGTAGATGGTAAGATATCCTCGCTGCTAGTATGGCTGAACTGTACAAAATTTCCTTTAAAGTAGCAGAAAATGGAAATACTAATAAGTAAAGTACAAGTGCCTCAAACTTGTACTTAGGTACAATACTCAGGCAAAAACCTATTGTTACATATAGTACATTCAACCACTGGATAGGACTGTGATTCCGGTAGGATGGGTCTTCCTGCATCCCACCTTTTTCTTTAAAACACAAATACATTGAATTAAATGTCCAATTTATTGGGGGAAAGTCATGTTCCCTTGAACCATGCAAATCTTTCCCTCTTAATTAGCCTCTTATTCTTATTCACATCAAGTACTGGGTGTGTGTGCCCAGCATCTGGTCACAGCAGCCCAAAATGACTGCTTTCCATAAAAATGTAGATAAGGTCATGGAGCACAGATACAGTATGTGTTTGGAATCAGAATTAGTCCACCTGTGTTTCCAGGTTTTGTCTATGTGGATCAGCAATTTGGCAAGTGGGAACGTTCAACACCTCTATCACTGGACTCATTCTAACACCATGGTTGGCCCATTAGCCCACATATGGCCTGCCTGGCAATGCTCTGATAGTGCTTAAGCCAGCTCAATTAACAGCCAACTGTTCCTTTAGAGTATTCCTTTGACATGAACCAAGATACCCAGGCAGTAGTGCTAACTGTTCTATAGTCCCATTAATTGTTACATTGTTACTATTTGTACTAATAGTTTAATGGATCTGTTGATGAACAGTGCTCTGACAGCCTTTTGTTGTGGCTGGCCTGGAAAATACTACTGCAAAAAGCACAGCGATTGCTATGAGTACCATCATTTATTTGCTAAACGACTGCCAGAGGAGCTTTATTCTATTGTCATGGACCGGAATGACTGCATGTGTGTAACAGAGCATGAGATGTGGATTTGTTTAAGTAGCAAAATATCCAGAACACTTTCCTGGTTGTGGGTTTGGCTTGTCTTCTATGTCTGTCAGACTATCAGGAAGCTTCTGATGGCTGTAAGTGAATATCCAGCGGTGAATGAGCAGCTGTTTTTTCATCGATGGATTTCCTTTAAAATGTGTTGGGCCCTCGGCTATGGCTAATTCTACTCATTAATGGTTGTTATTGTGAACTTAGCAGTATTGGCAGATGGCAGAAGTGACTACACAGCTGATTAATGGACGCTGACGGTCAATGCTGTGGCCACTGCTGCTTGTCAGCAAATGACAGTATCAGAGGCAGTTCAAATATTAGTAGAGTGACACCATCACTGAGGCTTTTAAACAACGCAAGGGGATCTATATAATTAGGAATTTGAAGCACCTCCAAAATTAATCAACCTTCAAACTGACATGAAATATGCCATTATCTGTCAGCACCGCAATAACAAAAGCAAATCATTGCACAAAATCAATCAGCAAATTTATCTACGAATGAAAAGCTAACCCCTTGACTCCAATATCATCTTAATTTCATACTGCAATGGCTGCCTACTTAGAATTATATATATTATAGTTCTCTAAGGAGCACCTCTGTACAACTAGAATCTTCACTCACTCGAACAGCTGTGTGTCCACAAACGTTACCACAAGCTCAATAATGGATACGTTTGGTTAACAATGTGGATTCTATTTGCACCACTGAGTATGTCAGGAATCAGATTGGACAGCTAAATGTGTATCAGTCCATCGATTATCACAGTGACGTTGTGGCTAGTTCGTGTTTTCGGTCAAAGCCCTTTTGTCTGTGTAATAGTGGGAATGATCATTACAGCTACATTTGGACCAGTACTAATTGCATGGCTGTCCTATTAGCCTACGTGGCCAGACTTTTAAGCATCTGATGGCCCACAAGGGGCCCAATGCTTGCTCAATTATCCGCCAACTGTTTGTATATGTAAAGATTTTACTCAGTTGTTGACAGTTCCACTAAGAGCTTGTTAACATTGTTTGTGAGCTCACTGCCTGTTGTGTGGATGCAGGCAATACAGCTTATATTTAGCATCAGCATGGGGTGCTTCAGTAATTAGCAGCTATGATACCGCCATGTATGGCATGACATTTGAATTATTATTTCTCTTCTGTAAGCTTGGGTACTGGGACAACAGATTAAAAATGTACCCTTCCCAGGCAGTTAGTATGTAAGGGCACCTCATTCTGCCAACTTCAAGGCAGCTGGCAAACCTAGCTAACTTAGATTTGGTACTATGAAGAGTTTACATGAGGTATACAAAACAACAGCAATCTTTTTTGGATTAGTTTGTGAAAATGCACAAAATATACCCAAAATTCAACCTTTTAAAGCTGCAATATCTATTTTTTTGGGCCATGTAAGAGCAGTGAAACAAGCTAAAAACACACATAGCAACATAGCATTCATATTGAGACATGTGTCTGGCCAGCTGAAAACTCTCTACCAACTCCTGAGAAAAATATCTGGCTCTTTAGCTGCTAAATGCTCCACTATGTTCCCTAGCTAGCTGCTAACTTTGCAAACATGCTAACTTTGCTAACTATGCAAACAGGTATATTGGCATAAGTGAAATTACGATGTAATTTGAGTTCCCCATCCCCCACGGTCCTTTCAATTACCAGAATATGCTTTCTGCTGCTGCTGGCAGAATATCAACCGAAGCCCAGCTGACTCTGTGTGGACCTATTTGGAAGGGATTAAACTAGCTAGCAACTAATAAAGGAGATGTTGCGGTATGCATATAGGGACTTTATGGGGTGTTTGAGTCAGTAGTGAGCAACTTGTGTAATTATCAGAGAGAGGAAGGAGGGAGGGGGGAGGGGGGAGGGGGAGGAGGAGAAGGGGGGTAAGGAAACGAGGAGAAGAGATGGGAGAAAGTGCTGTGATGGAAGGAGGAGGGAGGGAATAAAGGATGAACGATAGGTATAGAAAGACAGAAGGTACTGTGGTCTAACATACATGCTTTATGGAGGAGAATCTTAGTTAATAGCACTGACTTATTCTTTTGACGCTGGTAATTACTTATAATAAGCTTCCATGCTTGCCCATGACTCCTCTAAAATTTGAAAAACTACAGCACTTTTTTGCGTGTGTTTTAGCCCAAATTCATACATTTAGTATAGATAGAGTGAATTCGTTTATTCCAAAAGGAACACATCTGCAGGACTGTGACCATATAAACATCTGTAGCTGGCATCTGTAGAAAGGAAATCCCAGCAATGTCAACACCATCTGGTGTAACTCTAAGTATGTAATGACACCTTGGTAATACAACCCTGTAACTTCCTGATACCATACATGCTGTTCTAACAAATCTGATCACCAGGCTCAGTCATTTTGGATCCTCGAGATGCAATGACTACTTTACACAAGCCCTTTTGTGCTATCATCTAAGCCTTTGGAGGCCAGTTATTCTGGACATAACTCATGGAAGTCAGATTGTTTCCCATATTCTTAATACCAGTTTTAGGCAGGTAATCAGTAACTTGCAACTGATTGCATTTTAAGCTCCCAGCCGACTAGTTTTTCATTATTTATTGAAGCTTTACTTCAGTACCTGTCAACACAGTTCCAGAGGATTAATGAATGAGTATGTAACACGCGAGCCACTGAGACGCTCATAGTTTTGGGGACTGCTGGTCTGTGTTTGTATCTCTACTCTTGTCTCACTCAGGCTGCTCATATGTATGGGGCTTTCAGCTGGTGTCCTCTGAATCAGATCGTGGTCAGTCTAACATTAGAAAGAATCACAATTTCTTTCAGTAATGCTTTACTTGAATTGTAAGTAATAACCCACATGTGCAACGTAGGGACATAATACATTTACATTATTTGTATAGTGTATTTAGAAAATGTGGATAATGACCAGTCCCTTGTTTGGTATCTGGTGTTAACAGCATTGCTGCCAGAGATAGGACCAGGATTAATAAGCTTATCAAAAAGTCTGTTGCTGTAGCTTTTAGTCCTGATCCATTAAAAAAGGTTTTGGAGAAAAGAAGAGAGAAGAGCTCAAACCATACTTCAGTTTAAAGGTCACCTACTGTCTGGTGTTAGTAAAAGAAAAAGTGTGTTGAGTAACTGGTTACTGATGCCCACATGCTCCACAGACCTTTTTAAGATGTCTGTGTCTTGGCCTTTTATTAGTGGATCTATTTGTACTAACAAAGTTTTAGTTTATTAACTTATTGGCTAGGCGGGCTCCTAAGAATGTTAGTGTTGTGTAGTGTGTAGCGTATATCTTTGTCGCTGTCTATTGAAAACCATATACAGTATCTCCAAAGAGTTCACTTTTTATTAAATTTGGAAAATGGTAGTAAATAGTAAATATATATTTATGCAGTTGTAGCTTAATGTTTGTAGTCAAAACCAATTAAGTCAGTCTGAGACAAGTCTAAGCAGCTCTGGGACTGAGTCAAGACCAAATGGGCTCAAGAACAAGTTGAGACCAAAAGAACAAAAAACCCAGTGATCATTCAATATTCTTCATACTGATGTCTTACTGCTGTTCATAGTGAGAGTCAACTGTAATATATCAATACATATCAGTACATATCTTATTTAGAAATGAAATATTAAAGGATCATGAGACTATTTAAAATCTTGTGTTATTTCACATGTGAAATATGTGCCTAATACTACTATCTACTATCTAAAAGGAGAATTCTTGGTTGTATGTCAAAGACACAAAAATAAGCTTGTAAATGACACAACGATGCATGTGATTATGTAATTGTGCGTCAATATGGCGGACTGACAGATGACTGAAGAACAGCCTGCAACGGTGGGAGGAAAAGGCAAAAAGCCAACTGGTATTGGTTGGGACCAATGAGTGTAATAGAAAGAGCGCAGTTAAGTCCCGCCCACAAGAACCCAGAACTAAGTTTTTATAAGATGCCGAGTCTTTAAGAAGACAAAAGTGGATCCAGACGTGAGGCATCAGCAGGAAGAACAGGAACACTGTGGGATCCTGACACTCAGTATGCAGCTACGTGTGCAGCAAGCATTTTGTCACTGCTCAGTCAAATATCCAAATATCAGTTTCAGGCTAACTATATAGTTGTAAGTTAAGCTAAAGCATTTTGACAGTATGCAACTTGTGTAGTGGAATGTGGCTAAATCAGAAAGCTAAGTGCCTTAGCTAACTACAGTAGCTTAGCTTGAGAAGGGACACTGAGACAGAGCCACAATATTGTCGCTCTATCTCTCAAAACCAAGACAAATCAAAGTCCACAGTAATATTATAAATGTCTTCAGAGTGGTCTCTACTACAGCCCTGCTGAGGCACTTCCATTTATCTGAAAACTTAAAACTCACCAAATGTGAAGATACATGCTTTTCACTGCACAGCAACATGTGTGGTTCATTGTGACCTGACCTACTTGTTTTTCTAACTTGTCTTTTCAGGGGCATGGTTGACCAAACTAGAAAACTCACCCAAGAATATAGTGCATATTATACAGCCATCTCTATATATACTTGTCTCTTTACAGAACAGACACTTCACACATTATAACACTTGTTATTATGTCACGAGTTCTCCCGGTGAACTCATCAAAAAAGTAAATCTGTGTTTTCTAATAGGCACAATTGTAATATGGTAATAGCACATCTGTGTTATAACACTCAGTTCAAGCAAGGTCTTACAAAAAAGAGCATGTCCTGACTTTCTAACACTGATCAGCGGGTGGGGTTTGTGAGGTGGGGTAATATGCCTTTCAGCAGAGCGTGCTGCTGACAGGCTGTTGTTTTCCTAATTATCAGCTGGTGAAGATGTTAACAGAGGTATTGATGGGCCTTAATTGACCATATGGCTGTTTGTTTGTCTAGCTGTAGACTGACCAGAGAACACACTGAGAAGACGCTCGCACATAGTATGGATGTAACATGTGCTGCACAGAACACACACACTCACACACACCGAGCCAGCACAGCACATTATTTGTCGGGGTTCCAGTTTCCAACCACAGCCTATCAGAGTGTGTCTCCCGACATTATCGGCATTATGCTGACATTATTGCTGGCTCTGCTGCTTTGTAATACAGCTGCTTGTGTGTGTGTGTTTATGTTTGAGGGGGGGGTTCCTCCTACCACCTGCTTGTTCAAGAACAGATTCAGCCTGTAGGGTGAGTCTGAGGAAAAGCCAATTACATGTTTCTTTTTCTTTTTTTTGAATCAGATGCTCTTTCATGCCTCTTTCTATTGTCCTCAGCTGATTAATCCAGTCACACTTTTTAATTGCACTTCACTTTCTTTATCCTTAATCATTCTTCTTTACCTGGATTGTAAACACGTTTCTTTTTTGTCGGCACAGCTCAGAAAGTGAGGCGAGCTCAGGAGCCCACGCTTCCTAATCGTCTCCATGAATTTTGAAAAGGCCTCATAAAATATTGACAGCTACATGTAGGAGTTAGCTTGAGCGCGACGATGGAACCTTTCCCTGCTTTAATCATGACGTTTTCCTCCTCTGCTGGGTTTGTCACCATGCCGCTTTGAAAAGTCTGCCAGCCACAGAAAAAAAAAAAAACCTCACTGGAATTAATGACAGCTTAATATGATGCAGACAGATTGCAGAGGTCTGTAAAGAGACGCTGAGTGCCGTTACATCGGGCCGAGTGTGTCTGTTTGCCTTCAGTGAGTAGGAAGACTTGGATGGATTTTGTGTTCCATAGAAACTTGTCGAATTTATTTCAGAATATTTATGGCCAAATTATCTCCTCACACTGACAGATAATGCTACTGGTTTCAATATTTTTTAATTATAAGACCTGTTTGAACAAATAAGTCTTGTTTTAGTATTCTATTCATTCAGCGGATGACTTCTTGAAAGTCATGTTGGCATTTCACAAGTGAAATTTCTTAAACAAGCTTCGCACGATCACTTGGCAAATATCACCTTCTGCAAAGATGATTACATTGCTATATACATGAAATCTGGAAATACTGTACACTGCGGCTGAGAGCAAATATGTGGCAAAGCAGTCAGACATTAAGAGCCAATAGATAGCCGTATAATCAAAGAGTATGCACACAGACACACAGGTCTATCTGCTCTATTCGTGGTCTATCTGAACAGGTTAACACGCGTCAGCCAACCTCCCTTCACGACCTTCCTCCTGACCTGGGTTGATCACAGGTTGAATGCTTGCCCACCTCTTGTGGCCACTCAGGCCTTTCTGTTATGGCGCGGAAATAAGTAGATTTTTACATTTAAAGGTCCCCTAAAAATGTATATAAATGCTTCTTTTTATTTATTATTCTGATGCAATTCATGTTGGAACATGTTGTTCAGGTCGGTACAGTAAAATGTAAGAGATCAATCTTAAGCAGGGCTGCAACTAACAACTATTTTCATAATCCATTAATCTACAGGTAATTTTCTCGATTCATTGATCATTCGTTCAATCTATGAAATGTTAAAAAATGCGGAAAAAAAAGTGACGCCTTCAATTGTCTTGCTTCGTCCGACCAACACTCCAAAGCCTCAAGATATTCAATTGACTGTTATACATGACGAAGAGAAACTTTATTTTGCATTTTTGCTTGGAAAATGACAGAAATTATTAATTAATTAACAAAAGAGTTGCTGATGAATCTTCTGTTTATCGACTAATTCATTATTTCAATATTATTGTCAGTATAATGGTAGCATTTGTGATAATACAAGGAGTCATTTGGAATAGAAATTATTGTTTATTGGCAATTGGCAACTTCTCCAGAACCACCTCACAGCCCAGTGCTGTTCTGGGAGGCTTGGGTCAAACATGTGTTCGGTAGATCTGTGTCGTATGTGCGTCTCCTGCATGAAAGAGGTACTATGTACAGTATAATGTGTGCAATTTTGCCATTTGGCTCTCTTATGGCAATGATTCATGTTTGATGTAAATGAAAAATCTAGAATTAAATAAAAAAAGACAACTGAATGTTAATAGTAAAATAAAGGTGGAGCCAGCGCATACAAAATGTCTGTTGTCCTTTTCACCAAATCAAACCATTAACCAAAGGTCCACAAGCAGAGAGGGCATCCACTTTGTACCCTCCAACCAACATTTGCTCTTGACCCTCCTAACGGAGACACATTAAAATGTAGATCTGTGCTCCACTCTGTCTCTGCCATTCTGTTCCTCTCTCTTTTGTCTCTTCCTCTGGATTCATTTGTCTCTCCTTGTGTCGTTCTCTCTTAAGCTCCCTGTTTGTCTCTCTTTGACTGTCGTCCCGTTCCGTTAGCATCAATCCTCCTCCGCTAGCTTCCGTCCAGCTCTCGTTCCTTCTCTCTGTCACTCTCTGTTTTCCATTCCCCCCCCCCCCCCCCCCGCCTCAGTGTGCGGTGAGCCTGAATTACAGGGGGGTAGAGCAGGTGTGCAGCTGGCCGGCTATTGCTGCTGACTCGCATAAACGCTGAGAGGTGAGTAGTGAGCTGCTGGGGTTGAGGAATACAGCTGGCCTCTAATGCTGATGGACCTCCCCCTGGTCTAATGTTTGCCTGGCCAGGTGCTCGGCAGCATATGCACACACAAAGAAACACACACCGAATCTGCACAGATACACATATCTGCAGCTACAAACGGACATGAAACACATATGTGTGTCTGATCTAATATGGATTCCCGGCTGTGGTAATTACAGTACAAAGATAGTGAGCTGATGAATTCTGCTGGAGGTTCATGCTCTCTGCTGCAGAGAAAAATGAAGGTTGTAATTTTGTCTGACTCGGAGAAGAAAAAAAGCTGGGACACCGGCTTCCCCACATAATTCTCTGCCTTCCGAACTGGAGCACGAATTACTTAAACAAGTCAGGAGGTCAAACCACTTTCACATTAGCCTTTGGCGCGGTCACTCAGTGGCTGGGTGGGAAGTTTAAGGAACAAGCTCTGGTGGGAACAACCAAGCTGCACTCTTTCAAGAGCCCCTTTTCCAGCTTAACATTCTGCCAATCTGTCTGTCTGTCTGTGCTCGTTTTCTCCCCCCCCTTGTCTTTCCGTCACCACCCCCAAACTTTCCCCATGTTTCTCATTTCCCTCCTTTTCCCTCTTGCCTTCTCCCTTTTTGTGCAAACACAGTACAACAACTCAGTCACTCCTTGCTCGCTATGCCCGGTGAAGGCGACAGAAAAAAATCCAATAAACATAAGTCGCGGCTCCCCCTTGACTCTGCTGTCGTCTCTGAGATGTTATTTAAGCGTGACACGTGGTCGATTTTTCCGTTCCACCTAGATGCCCTCACCCCCCTTCCTTCTCCCCCTCTCCAATATGGATTTGAGATGTTCGTGCCTTTTTACCTTACCTCCTCTACCCCCCAAGTTGGGAGAGAGAAGGGTAAATACGCAAAGGGTGTGTGAATAATTCAAGACGAACATTAAATGTCAGGGCTAAAAATTCACAATTTCCCTCTATTGTCTCGCTGGCATTCGCGGCATGTTTTATGCATTTTATAATTAGCGGGGGAGTCTCTGAGGAGAGGAGCGGGGGAGAAGGAGGCCTGGCAGTGGGGATCGCTTATTTCTGCGAGAGGTGGCGTTTTAAGAAGTTACAGAACTTCATTTGAAAGGCAAATCTCACAGCCCCTTGGAGTGGAAAACCATTGCGGGAATTTTCCTCTGAATCAATATCACTTCCAACACGTATGAGCTGCCTCAGATATAAATATTCATGTTGTATATTCATAAAAGAAGGAGAGAAGAAGCTACGAATTGGTACCAAAAGCATCAAGATTTCCAATTTTGCAAAGTAGGCTTAAACTGTTGGGATTAAATGGTTGGGGTTTCTTATATGGGAGGATGGGTATGGAGAAAGAAGAGAGAGAACGACAGGTAGGAGAAGAGGCAAGAAAGAAAAATGTCAGATGGAGTGGGAAAAGATAGCAGAAAGAAAATGACTGAGAGGGTGAAAAAATAGGGTAGGGCGGAGGGAGAGGTCTCGTGAGAAGGAGATACCGAGGAGAGAAAGAATGGGGAGAATTGAAAAAAGAGAATGTACTGTATATGGCACACACTCAAGGTCTTTGCTCTAAACATTCCTCCCTTCCTTTTCCATTCCTATAGATTTCTACTCTCTACTGTATATATACTGTATATATACCGGTAATGTGTAGTTGAATATGAGCAGGGGCGGACTGGGATAATAATTCAGGCCGGGAATCTAACGTCAGCCCAGGTCAATGTCCACACATTAATAACAGACCATGTACAGTATAGCTAGGCTTATTACTACACACAAAAACTGCTTCATAATACATCCAAAATAGTTAAAATCAGCCAAGTGTCCTCAGCTTCAAGAGTTAGTCAGTTGCACTTCCATAATTAAGAGTGTTTGTTTTGCACCTGGCATTTCCTCAGAGCTCTGAGTAACAGGATCACTTTCATATGACAGTACAGAGTATACAGGTCTTTATTGTGCTGCATGATTAAGTGTTGATACCTTTTATTCGTTTTTGAAACATAGAATCAACTCGGGGAAGGGATATTATGACGTTCGGAGGGCTGCCCTGCTAGCATGTTGTTTTCCTTTTTTTTAAGCACTAACCATTACCCCTTGCTTGTGAACATATCTGTCATTTTGCAGCATTTAGCTGCACTTTCCTCCAGGGTTTTTCTCCTTTAAATGCGCTGCCTCTCAGCTCCACCTTTTGTCTTTCTCTCATCCTCTCTTTCTCCTGCGCTGTCCATTTTTTCGCCACACTGCTCGGCCACACGCACTCCACGCACTGACTGAACTTTATGTTGATGTGTAATTTAACGCGTGTGATGACAGGCAGAGATCATACCGGGAGGGGGGGTCTACAGTTCTGAGTGGCTGAAGTTGCCCCATGTTGTTTTCACTTTGATTCCCATTTTATGTTGTATTTTTAACAATGGTGTGACACTCCAGGCCAATCAGGCCTGAATATAAGCAAGAAGAAAAAAATATATAAATGTATATATATATATATAATAGAAGTCATAAAATAAAAGTATTTTAGATAACGTGAATGTTTAATGTAACACTCATATGGACAGATGTACGCTTTTACAAGTATTTTATCACAAAGCTATGACTGAAGAGTTTCAACTTAGTTTTAATAAACTGAAATGGCGTTTGGTTTTGACTGTCGTCAGTTTTCAGTGTGTGTTGAGCTGAGCCTACTGAGCTCAGTGCCCTGTCAATCTCAGTTCTCAGATGAGAGGAGGGGCTGGTTTATTGGAATATAGTTTAACTTTTTGTTGGTGGAAACTCCTCCAAATGGTGACAAAAGTAGACCAAATTATCATAACCCACACAAAACAATTTTTATCTGCCCAATTAAATAAAAAGTAGCCCAATTGGCCGTGAAAACCGACCAATCTGGCAACACTGTTGGTTGACTGTTCCTCCAACCTGCTGAAACAGCGATTTGAACAGCTGAACAAATCAGCTAGCTAAATAATGACTACTGTCTGTCAGAAGCAAAAGCGGAAGTAGCGTGATGTTGATGATGGGAGGAGGTCAGGGTGGCTGGTCAGGCCTAGCAGACGTTGTGGACGAAGAATGTCCAAAAAGTCCAACTCTTATAGTATATCTGTTGTAGTTTTACCTGTAAACACTCTTTTTTCAGTATCATACGAAACATTTTTCATGGGGTTCCAAAAAAAAAAGCACATTAGCTGTTTTATTCCATAGCATATGATTTTGGCTCCGCCCAGGTAATATCAGAAAGAAAAATTAGACACATTTTTAATTTGCACCAGCTTTACCTTTGGGCCATACAGTAAACGAAACAGCATCAGCATACTATCCCATTCACCAAGTTCTCATCCAAGCCTTTAGTTGCATAAATACAATCATTTGACAGATGACTTTGCTAATTGCCTTTTCAAACTACAGTAATCTCTCGGTGCAGCGAGCGAAAATTAAAAATGCAGCGCCCTGAGTATTGTTTTTTTTTTTATGTCTGAGCCTGCATTTATCCACCTGAAATTAATTCTCTAATTTGTTTGTAAGATAAACAGGGAATACTTAGGATCCCAATCCACTTAAAGCATCTTCTCCGCTACTTTACATATCCGTCCTGAAATGCTGATTTGTCCCTGAAGACTCCACCCAGCAATCCTGCTAGTCATTAACAGTAAAATGAAGAGCAAGCCTCTACTCTTCTGAAGGGCACTGTGAAGTCTTTTCAAAGAAAATGTGATTGCAGCGCGTGTTTGCCTGCACTGACTACATACACACGTAGTTGGATGCGTGAGTTTGGTGTTAGACGATGAGAATTAACACTTTTGTGATTAACATAATGTGATTTGTGCTGATGTGTTTGGTGCGTGCTGCTAACACCTCTGATCTGTATGGAGGCGGGTGATGACGCCTTTGTCCAAACACTCAAAGCATTAAGAAACTGAAAGCAGTCAGACATGCCGCTCTGGTGCCACTTTGCACATTCAACACAAATGCTCCTCCAAGTACATTTCAATCATTCAGAAACCTTTAATAAAGTCACTTAAATTTTGGCCTCTGCTAAAATCACTTTAGCACCATTACAAACAAAGCTATTGCAGTGCAGCTTGCACTCATTTAGTCAATTCTAGACTCACCATTTGGACCAGTGTTCAACAATTCTAAAGATACCAGTTTCTCCACTAACAGTAATACAAATATTTTTCAGCTACTGTACAAGTCAGGGGCGGCTGGGGCCCTGGTGGTAGAGTGGGTCGTCCATTAACTCTAGGGTTGGCGGTTCGATCCCCAGCTCTTCCCATCCATGTGTCAAAGTCCATGGGAAGGCCAGTGCCTTGCGTGGCGGCTCCGCCACCATCAGTGTGTGAGTGTGTTAATGGGTGAATGAGCAAAACTGTAATGTTGAAAAGTGTTATATAAATGCAGCCAATTGTGTTTAGCTTTAGGGCTGCAATTATTGTAATTACCAGAGTGATAGATTCAGATTCATTCTTTATTGTCCTCTATAGAGGACACAGTCTGTACATAAAAATAACATTCAAAACTAGGTATAAACAAACAAGGACATTACAACAACACAAGTCCATTGCTGTGTGCCAAGGCTATTTAAGGCAGTTATAGCTGATGGCACAAAACTTCTCCCAACGCATGTTTTTTTTGTTGCAGATTTGTTATCTGTATCTGCGGCCAGAGCGGAGCAGGGTGAAGCATGGGTTGAGGGGGTGGCAGGGGTCGTGGGCAACGGTCAGTGCTCTGCGAGTGGTGGCAGTGCCAATGAGGGCTGGCAGGTTGGGAGCGGGGAGACCAATTATTTTAGAAGATATGTTAGTGATTTCTATTGGTGAGGGTGAGCATAGTGAAATAGCAGGAGGCACAGTACAGGAGGATGGGTTCAATTACACTTCAGTATAGAAGAAACAGGAGGTGGGGTTTGACTGAGAATGTGGAGATAGTGGAGTTTTGTTCTTGAATTATTTAAAATATCTGTTTTTCTGCAAATTTATTTTTCTACTCTGTAAATCAAAATCTAGTAACTTATTAATTGGAATTTGCATCTAAAAATATTCTCTCTAATATTGAAAAACGGCATAACAACACCAGCTTTTAACCAGTCTTGCTGTTCCTCTAACAATGACAAGAAATGAAACCATTTAGCACATACAGTTTACAGTAGGTTAAGTTACCTTCACTCCTGCCATGTACTCCAGTCACAGCTAAGTGGATTTAGTCCATGCTCATTGTCAGGAGTTTGTGCAAAGGCATCATGGGAAATGTAGGAGATCACTAGCTGAAGATTAAGCAGTTTGAGAGACAGTGAGTGCAGCATAACCTATTTTGTATTTGTATTCTATTTCCATGTTGCAATATGCCAAGTTTGCTGTAAGTTTGGCATAATTTAATGAATTGATATCGGGTCCCTTAAAAGCAACTACTTTTACTACTAATTTTTTTGTTGTGCTTTGGTGGTGAATATTAAAAAAAACAGTAATTAATCAAATTACCTCAAACTATTTACCTCAAAGTACAACCTGGTGCCTTTTGAACGTCTGCAGAAATCCTTTGGGCCCCTGAGATGGGGGCCCTGGGGCAGTTGCCTGCTTTGCCTGGCGGGTAATCCAGCCTGACATATAGAACAAAGGCTGTTTTTTTTCTTCCTCCTGGATTCATGAATACAATTCATTCACGTGTTTGTCGTAGTTGATAGTTCATATACATGCTATATTAGCTAGCTACGTGGCTAAACTGTAATTGTTATAACTCAACTACCTAAGTGCACAAGTTATTCTTCTTCTGGGATTTTTGGCAGTTACTGAACACCTTCAGATGTATTACCACCACCTGCTGGACTGAAGTAGTGCTGACCCTAGCCTGGGAAGACAGATGCATCAGATGTAGTCAAAAGTGTACACAAAAGGGAATGAAATCCAATCTGAATGTTATCCAGAAATGAGACACATACTATGACTACATTTTAACAAGAAGCAGTGAATAAATATAATGAAGCAGGAAATGTAATTTTCATGGCAACATTTCTTTGGAGGAATGAAAGCCATGCCCTTTCATTTGTGCGTTTAATTAATGTTCATGGTTTAATAACAATAATTATGTGACATGACATGAAAAACAATCACACAGCTATGATTGATGTTAACTTGATAAATACCACTTTGGAGGACATTATGCTGCCTCCATAATTCTGGACTGAAATCACAAATGTCCATCAATGACAGCAAAACTATGAATTAAGAGAAATTCCGTTTGACAATAAAACTGTGTTTCAATGACTCATCATGAATTAAAGCCAAATGTTTCTGTGTCTCCTTGTTCAGGCCAGTGGGAGGTGACTGTCAGAAGAAATGCCGGTCCTAGATGCCCTAGTACATCACCACCGGGACCATGGCGACTCCTTGGCCAATGAGAAGAGAGAGGTGCTCCCATGGCTCCTCCTGCCTTGCTAGATGGTCGGCGTCCTCCTTGATGCTCCTATGGTTGCCGTGGGTGTTGTTATGGCTGCCGTGGCCCACCCGAGCTGAACAAGTGGGCGGCGGGGGACACGGTGGAAAGGTGCTCCACGGTTCCCTGTCATCCCCCTCATTCTCGTCATCTTCCTCCTCCTCCTCGTCCCCATCCAGCTCTTCGGCGTGGGGCTTCAGCACGAGGCAGAGCGGGGGTCAGCTGGACTGGCTGCTGTCAGAGAAGGGACCTTTCCACAGATGTCCGGAGTACACAGAGTTCAGAGAGAGGTTCCAGCAGGGATTTTCTACCAGATACAAGATATACAGGTGAGAGGGGTCTGCCCTTGTGTGTGTGTTTGTGTGTTTGTGAACCCCCAGGGTTCGTTTTAACCGAACAAAACAAGTTAGGTGTGAAAACGCCCTTAGTCTATCTGCCCAACCTCTTGAGTAGTGCTCCCCAACCTTTATACAAGCCAAGCGACTGCACGGCGATTAACTTTCTTACTCCCTCGCGGCAGGGTTGAACAGTTGATGTACAGTCATCACGGTGGTGATCGATCAGTCTCTCTTCCATCTTGACAGTTTTAACTTTTTTTCGGCACCCCCTGCAGCCCGCAGCCTGGACGCAGTACCCCCATTCAAATGAATGGAAAAAACTGCCTTTTGGCCACAGCGCCTGATTCTGTCTGAATGTAGCCTAAGACCTCAGGGCTACTCCTGTGATTTATTAGTGCACTTTTCAAATGAAATGGAATAAAAGAGATGTCAGTGATAACAAAATTATATAAATGCACATAAACAAACACTAGACGTCAATATGATGATATGTATCTTTTCAGCTTTGCCTTTGTAAATACATAGAGATCATAGACAGAGATTTTTTTCTTTTTTTTTTAATAATGCAGCATAACACTCGAATCCAGTCTGTGTATGAGAGCATGTAATGAAATCATGCATTATTGTGAAACACAGCTCTTTTTTCGCCGGATAGGTAGAAATCTGATTCAAGCAGCAGTATTATGATTTGTGTAACGCTGGATCAAGGACTTGTGGGACAGCAGTATCTCATTTCCTTTCATTTAATATGGTTTTTAATGCTAAAGCAGAAAGGAAAGGAAGAGGTGAAACTTTTCACAGCATTTCACCATGTTCCCTCTTCTTTAACTGCTTACTTATAGGTTTGGAGATGTCTTTAGCTAATTAATTGGAAAGGAGCTGTTTTTGACTGATTTTGTGTCTTTCTTTCTGGTGTAAATTGACTTTGCAGTAAGCGTACACTGCTGCTGTGATTCATGAGGTCCTTGCTAATTTAACTAAATAAAATGTGTTCAGAATTGGACTCTTTAAAGAGTGACTAAACAGGGATCAGAGGGAATGGTAAATGTATTTTGTCTGGGAGATTAAAGTCAGAGCTTTAAATACTTTCAGTGTAATCTGTGTATAGATAAAAGAGGAGCTGTTGTTAATTTTGAGCGACAGGCACGGAATAGAGTGATGAAACTGGTGTAGGTTGTGATTCTGTCATATTTTTCTTCAATCCCTCAGACTTTTTGCTGATTCTTTCTGTTCTGACTTATGAGCTCAGCAGGATCAGGGAAAATGTAGTGCGGGGCTGATAACTCAAAGAGCATTTTATGAGCAAGCATTACAACTCGTAATATGAAAAATATTATAGTCATAGAAACATGACTGTCCATACATTCAGCTTTCACTTATCTCAGGCGAATGTAATTTAAAGATGTTATAGGATTATGTCTGTCTGACAGCTCATAACTCCAAACTCATAAAACAGAAAAAAATCTTTTTATTTTTCAGATTTCACTAAAATGTCAACTTCTGAAGAACTGCAGCATTCAAAGGGTGGAATCACAGCTGCAATATCTTCAAAATCTGATCAGGAAAGATCATTAGATCAGTCTCGACTGGTGGAACTCACCATTTGCCTGACATCTGAAATATGTCAAATGGACTTTGTAAGGGGAACTATTTTACCTGTCGTTTGAGCATCAGAGACAGCATGGTTATAATTCAAACCGGGATATCATTCCCAAATTATAATCAGGATAAGATGGACATGATATATGAAAGGACATTCCTTTTTTATACAGTTACAGGAGGGTACAATTTTAACATTTGTGGGAATTTTAACCCATACAATCAGAGGTATGACATTATATAAACATTGGATTTCTATTGACTATTATATTTTTTTTATAATATAATAATGCCTTTATCTCATGCTCCAACAGCATTATTATAGCCCTTTTATTAGTGCAAAATATATGCGTATTGTAGCATTTTCATATCTAAGATTTAAATACATATTTATGATAATATAATAATATGGAAAAATGATCATATTACTAATCATCATGAGTCTGTGGTTAATAAACAACACATATACTATACAAGTTCTATCATTAGTGCTCAGGAGAAGTGTTACATTTCTTTTTGCACTGTATCAAAGACTGCATTAGCACTAGGCTGGCTAATTTTGAACAAGCCGTGTACGTGTGGGAATGACGTTCATCAACACCAGCACTTTCAGGTCATTTCCTTAAGCATCTCCACGCACACACACTGACATGCCCGAACAAAGGAAAGCAGCTAAATGTCTGTTTCTTTGTCCTATTTTGGTCGACAAACAACAAAACCGTGCGTCACAGTCATCATCTGGTCAGCATTGAGACAGATAGTCTAGTGACTCTGCTGCTCACTGTGCCTATGCTGTGTTTTAATGTAGCTGAACTGACAATTCAGTATTTCTTGTTTACGTATTTTTCTGTTTCTGTTTCCAGATAACTGACTGAGTATGAAATAGTGATTTGATCATAGCTCATACTGTAGATATTACCTGATAACCTGGCGAATAATAACCCCTTCACTGCTGTGCTGAGGTCAAACACTCTTTTATGATTGCAGATCATTGAGGTCTGATCTAATCTGAATAAACAAATACAGCATAAAGATCACCTGATGTTCCAAGACATATGAACATACTCTGCTTGGAATAATAGCTTGAGTTTAATATGATTTTTTCACAAAATAATTCAATTACCTATTTACTCCATGCCCCCTATTATAAAATACAGAATCTATGAATATGCAAACATTGTTCAGTTTGAAAGTTTAACTGCTGGTTGCATGCTGTCCCCGACTTCATTGAAAAGTCCATTTGCAGTGTACATTAGAAGATTCAAGCTTTAACACTAAACTTGTCCAAGTTGCATATTGAGCCCCGTTTACACCTGGTATTAACCAGCGTCTTGGGTGATCTGATCACACGTGGTCAGCACTACTCAAGTACAGGTGTGATTGCACCGATGACGCATTGAGGGCGCATTGAGATCCGATTGCTCAGACCACATTTGGAGGGGGTTTGGGCTGCATATGGCGACATTCTTTAAGCAGTGTGTAGACAAATGTGTCCTGGGCCACATTGAAGGACCACGCGAGATATATCAAACATCTTGTGCGATTTGGCTTGCCTGGAACATGCCAAGGAACCAACCCATTCTGTATTGCACCAAGGTCTTTGCAAATGTCTTCTTCTTCTTTTAATTTCCAGCAGACTAGGCACAGGAAGTGCATTGCTGCCTCCCACGAGTTAAAAACACCAATGCATTTGGTCTTTGCTAACGGAAATGGTGTACCTGTTTATCTGCATATAGAGCGGGGGAAGTGAGATCCGATCACAGGTGGTCACTCGAGGCGCATTCTAATGCCAGGTGTGAACTGACGTACTTGGAGCTGTCCACTTGTGATCGGATCACCCAAGACCAGGTGTAAACAGGTCCCTGGACCACAATTGGCTTTCAAGCTAGTTTTCATGTCACAAAATCATGCTAAAAAACTACGAAGAAAGCAAACCCAGCCTTTATGTTTACTGATATTTGTAACTTCACGTAATCATAATGAGGAAGAGAATTCAAAAACTTGCTCATATAAAATGTTAATCATTTTATGTCCTGTAATTCTTGGGGTTGGAACCTAGAATCTCCCTTTTGGGCCAAACTTTTTCCCTGCTGGAGAGGACAGTGTGTGCCAAAACGGCAGGTTTCTCTGTGGGTCCAGAGGCCGTTAGCTGTGTGGTCCATAAATAATGCAGTGGAGTATTTCGCCAGGTCCAGAGTTCATGTCGGCCCCTGTCACCATTATCATTACTTCAAATTTAATACCAAATGTGATAGATATACACTGTATCCGCTGAGGTTGCAATTTGAAAATTTCCATTTCCTCAACTTGGAATATATATATCTATATTCAGATTTTTTACTTGCTGTTTCCTTCTCCTCCCTCCTTCCCTCCATGAGCTCTTTAAAAATAGGTTCTCTTAGCTCGTAGCCTTGAAAGTTGTCACGGCCGTTTGTGCTGTCAGAAATGTAGACTTGCCTGAAAATTATATGTTCTAATTATCTGTGGCGTTTTTTTTTTGTTCTGTGACCGTTACAGGAGCTGACTGTGACTATGTTTCAAAAGACGTACAATTGCGTACAGAACATTTTGAAGTGAATCATACAGGCTCTCACTTCACTTTCTCTCTCTCTCTTGCTGGCTTCCTTTTGTTAACTTTTATTCAGGAAGAGTCAGCTGAGCATGTGAAGATATGTGATGGTCTGGTTCCCTGTTATACAGTCACTTATACTCTCCGCTTGTGCTTGTCTCAGTTCTCTGCTGCTCCTCTGGTCACTTGGACAGCCGGAGGTTAGAAATAACTCATTCAAAGGCCCTTATAAGTCTTTTAGCCGACCAATTCCTTCTATGTGTAGTCTATTTACTCTCAAACTTGAGGTGTTTTTCTTTCACAAATACAAACTCTGCTGTCTTCCTTTCCTTTCCATCTCCCTCTGCCTCAACTTGAATCAAATGGAAATGACAGCATCACTTACAGACGAAGGGGAAGTATAGTGTGAAATGACAGGTGAAGGTTTCGTGACATAAGTGGGACAGATTGTCATATGACGCTGCTTTTAGCTGCGGGACACTTTCAGTGATCATTGGGAAGGCAACATGGCGAACTTCCTCCTGATGTGTTTTTCTTCCCTCATTTTTAACTTTTGACAAATACATCTTTTGTTTATTCTTTGGCCCAATACAGCCAGAAAACCAAATATTATTTACTCTATAAGACAATGTACTGTATACACAAGGTAGCATTACCACGGACCATTTGTATTTGTGTCATAGAACTGTGGCTGAACTTCCTCTGCTTTCCCTCTCCAAAGGCAACGTGTGAGTCATCGGGTTCAGATGGTCGCCTTATGTTCCCTTTGCTGGTCTTTTGTTTTTTTGCACATTTAATACATGTTAGCAGCCAGCAACGTCCACATTATCAATACTGTATGTGGATGTTTGCAGGCAGACAGCAGAATTGCAAAAGTTCAGCATGACAGCAGAACCTGATTTATTGACATTAGATCATATGAGGGTGGTTTATTCTAATCCTGTATCTTCCTTTTCTGAAGACTGAAATTAAGTCCTGGCTGTTTTAATATTTTTTGTTAAGGGAAATTAAAGTGTCACAGCAATAAAAGGAAGTACAACAACAGCTGCGTAGTATAGATAAGTAACCTACAAACCTACGATATATATACACAGTACATTATGAGCATCCATACAATATTAAATATAAAAATAAGACAAAGTAGCTAGCACGTAGTTTCGTCACTGTATTTGTGATTATTTGTTTTCACACACAATCACAGCTAGATACTAAGGACAGAATAATTCTGAACTTAATTCAGCTTACACAAAGCAGCTGGCCGTTTGCCAAACGACATATATCAGCGTACTGGACCTTCGTCGTCATGGTAACATTAATAAACACGCGGTTAACATTGTGAAGCGGTCGCAGTTTGGTTAGGTTTAGGAACCAAAACTACTTGGTTAGGTTTAGGAAAAGATCATGGTTTGGGTTAAAATAACTATGTTAGTTACGTAACTTAACTTACGTACATGACTTCATTTACGTAGGCTACGTAAGTTTAAATAAATCAACGCTGACTTTTGGTTTCACACAGGACTGCACGGTCTCCTGGGTGAAAGTCATGTGTTGTTTAACCCATCCATCCACCCCGACTTTGGCGCTCTTTTTAGGTCGCTGCCTAACAATAAACGTGTGCTCGCACAGACGACCTATACGGGTGTATTTTTGGGGAGGACAGTCTCGAAAAACCACAGCAAAAATAAATAGAAGTAGCAAGACTTGGTTACAGTCCTCCCAAACATATTAGAGAAGAGGTTTGGTTGGATAGATGGGTATGCTGTCTGACTTTGACAATAAAGACCATTCTTTGCATCCCATCAGTTTCTGTGAACCCTAGCCTTAACCAAGTAGTTTTAGTTGCCTAAACTTAACCATAGAGGTTTCAGGTCAGACAATATGACATATAAATCTTTTTGTAATGGTTATATGTTTTTTGGAAGGCACTGACAAACAATGTTGCCGTAACGATGGGGGCATCAGATCAGACACGCGTCGTTTCGATCTTTTGGAAGGCAGTGCTGAAAAACCTGCTTTGTTGTTTAGGTTGGAGGACTTTTTGGACCAATTGACTGTGCACTGAATCTGAGGAACCCTCTCTCTAGTATTTACGTTGGTATAGTACTAAATCGATTTCCCAATTACATTGTGGTGACAAACTTAATCACTGCGGCAAAACTGTAAAACTGAAAGACTGTAGGCAAACTCAGAATAGTAGGCTACGTAACCTACCGAAAATGTCATCTTATTGTGTTGTTGGGTGCCAGAATCGAAAAAGTAATGGCTCCAAATTGAAATTTTATCGAATACCAGCTGCCACTGCCAGTCAACAAAAAAAAAAAAAAAGACAACTAACGTTATGGTTAAATGCGATAAGACGAAAGGATTGGACTGAGATCATCAAAAATGCTCGCTTGTAGCGTACGCTCCATATCAGGTAAGGTTAAATAATGTATTGTCTGTTGTAGCTATGGATAACATTATGGGCTAACTCTTTTAGCGCATTAGCTAACTTCATTAGCTAGTTGTATGGCCAGAGACAAAACATAGAGGAAACTTTTGAAGTGTCATCTCATCTTTCTACAGTTGCCACAGTTGCAATTGCAATTGTAGAACGGGAGAAGGAACTTCAGAATGTTGTGTGTCAGGTGTGTGTGTGTGTGTGTGTGTGTGTGTCTGGCCATTCCACCGTAGGTAATCCTGTGGTTAAGGTTAGGGGTAGATTGTGGTTTCAGTTAAATGTTAAAAAACGTTTTGTCTTTCCCTAACCTTAACTAAGTGTTATGAGTGCCTAAAGTTAACCATAAAAAAGTTTAATAATGAAACAAATGAAATATGTTGTCAAAGAACAGATACGTTCAGTATCAACATTTTTGCAACTTACCAAATACATTTCAATACAATTCATATTTCCTCAATATGTATATGAATACGTCAAGAAGAGCCTTAATTTTCAGATATGAGTCATAACTGTTATGCCAGAAATGACTGCTGCCTCTCACCTCTCCTTCTTGCTATCAGATATTTATGGCTACCCTCTTTGTATATGTACTTTGTAAAAGCACTCCTAAATTTCTGGGATTGTTTTTGCTTTTGATTTGATTGCTGCATCCCCCGCCACCCACAACAACAAAGCACTTGTACATTTCAGCCAACACATCCTACTCAAAATATTCCTCAAGAACACTGGCACCCTTCCCCCCAATTTGTATGAAAACAATGACAGTGGCAGTGAAACAAGGCCAGCGGGGGCCTGACAACATGTGCTCCAAGATAGCACTTCCAAGCTGGAATGAAATGACAACTTTTTCACAAAGCAAAAACTAAAAATAGCCCTTCAGATCCAGATAGTCATATTCTATATCAAGTTACTTTTTTAAAGAAATGTTTTAACGTTTTTCAGTTCAATTCAGTTTATTTTTATAGCTAGCTTTTTTGTTTTATTATTATTATTATTATTATTATTATACAAAAATAACCTTGCTTATGACTTACAGTATGAAATATTAAACATTTTATGTGCAGTAATGGAAATGCTAATCAGTCTAATTCTGAGTGGAGTAATGAACATCATTTCATTTCTGGTAACGTGTTATTATGCATTTTATGGAAAATGAAGCCTGCAGTAATATAATAATATGAAGTCACACGGTAGACACTGTGGAGAAAACAGCGACTCCATGACATGCAACAAGCAATTCGCTTGTGTTACTGATTGTACTCCTGTGACCTTACTGATGCTAATATCTGATCATCATTAAGGAAAATAAGTGCCGGCAGACTTTTTCCTCAGCATTAACTTTCCACAGAGCAAGAGCGAAATTGGCTGCTCTCATTAGATTTTAATAAGGGGTAATGGAGATGGGAATACATGTTAGCCACATTTGCCTGGGCTAACCCTAATCCGTTAAATCCTTTAATCTCATCATCGCACAAGTTACATCGGCTGCTACAGCCTTAAACAAGCTGGGAAACTATCAATGGATGGGTCGTGATTGTCTGCTCTTCCCTGTGAGTTTGCTATCTTCTCTCTAATGGCCTTAGTCTGTGGAGAAATCCCACTTTAACTCCACATGAGAGCAATTGTTTGGAGGCAGACCATTTGTGGAAATAACATCATAAATTGATTTTTTTTTTCCTGTAGCTAATCACCTAATCAGAATACAAGGGATGGAAAGAATACTAGAATATTATACTCGAGTAAAAGTACTTATGTAAAAGTGTATTTGGATAAAACCAAAAAGTAGGTCAGTCAAAATGTTTATCCAGTCAAACCTTACATCACTGCAGACTCTTGCATAGAAGAGTGAAGAGTCTCATCTGGGTGGATCTGGAAGAACATGGCACTGCAGGGAATAATCACACTCTTCAAGGTTCATCTGTCGGAAATGACAAAGAATACCTGTCAAGCGGTTCTTATAGAGGCAGGAACAGGGGCTCTGCCTAATTTCCTTCTACTTCTGGTGGACTTGAGAAAGATTGGCTGCTGATGAGACGCGGGATGGGGGTGGAGGGTTGCGGGCTTCTTCTGTGGGCCACAACATCAGAGACACAGGAAACTTAGCGTGGACAGAGCAGCGGGGCAGAAACAGGCCTGTGGCTCTGTGATGGAAACAGTCAGGAGGCAACAGGAAACACTTGCCTGTTAGGCACACTGTGTGCGTGTGTGTGTGTGTGTGTGTGTGTGTGTGTGTGCGTGTGTTTGTGGTGGCTGACCAACATAACTCCCACAAACGGACATAACACAAATGTGGGTCACACACACATACGCAAACACAGAGGGTCTGTGCAGTCTGTTTGTTATGTTAACCTCTCTATTTCATAAAGGGATGAAACTAATGAAGCACCAACTGCTGCGCACATTACCACTGGTCTTAAACACAAACTGGCTTCAAACACACACAGAGAGAGAGGGAGAGATGGAGAGCGCCGGACATATGCATACGTGTAAAAAAAGAGAACAAGACAAAAGGGCAGACAGTATCTTTGAAAGTATGTATGTATATTGCACAATAACAATGATGATTGTGTTCTGCATTTTTCTACATATACTGCCTGTCAGGGCATGGCAGACAACAAACAACAACAAAAACGTACTCAATGATGATTAGTGTGTCTTTTTCCTTGAATGAGAAGGGTTAGTTCAATTTCTGCTTGTTTACTGAAAATTGAAAATCATTTAATGTGTAACTCCACCCTCAAATTCTGCTAGAGCCGTCTCTCCCAGCAAATAAAAAAAACCAGTGAGGGAACAACACCTGTAGGAGGCGTGGCCTCATGGCTACCTAATGTGTGGGTCAGGGGACACAGGGGAGACTGACTGATACTGATTAGAGTCTTTTTTTTATATAAACCTCATGACGTAGACAGGTCCCGACCGGTTGACTCTATGTCAGCATTGGCCTCGCAGGTTCAGGGCTGATTTAAAACAGCAGATGGCGTGTTGAGCCATTTTCAACCCATGAAATGCAGAGTTTGATAAATTTGGTAAGAAATGTTGATATTAATCGATATTAACACCAGCATTATGTGTTTCATCACAGAACAGTCATATAATTTAGTTTACAACTCAAAAAACATGTTTAAGTGTGCAGGACCTCTTTAAATATGTAAAATAAAAATAAGTAAAATGACCGAATCCCAAACTTTATATGTGCTGCTGGGTAAACTGGTAACCACCACCAAAGTAGAAAAAATTTGTCTTTTAAATGGGCACAGTCAATACTCACCGTTGCTCTCAGTCTTTACTCCCTCACATCGCCTCATTGGATCAGACTCCTGAACTTGGGCTTGAAGCCAAAATCATCAGGTTGTAGTTTTGTCTCATTCAGTGAGACAAATACAGAGTAAAGGTGTGTGATCAGTATTGGCACTTTGGGTGCTTTGATGGTAAGAGAGAGATTGCGTGTGAGTGCAAATCCAGAGCAAAGACACAGTCATTTACTTTTTCAACCACATTCAAGCAACAGAAGAAACAATAAACCATATATATTTGTATTAACTCCTAAGGAAGCACATCTGATTGGCTGTTCACATATTGTTTTTATTTTATAAGTTAAAAAATATTTTTCTCCTTGTTGCCTGAGGGCAATGTTGTGCTTTTGGCCTCTTTTCCAGTGCAGCATCATGGCCTGATACTGTACTGTCTGCAAAGAACTGTCCCTCTGTGCACAGTCAACTGTTGTTGAACTTAAAGTTAGTTGTGAACTCAAATGATGTGAAGTGTTATTTTATTTTCTCTCTTTTTTGTTGTCAACAAATCGCATAAAAAAACCCCGAAACCAACAAAGTGTTAGTCTGTCTCTCACTACTTTCTGACCATCTTTTCAGTGACACTCACCAAGTTAATTTCTTCCTATTAAAGATGGAAATCTTTAAAATAGGGTCACGAGTGTAAAGTTTTATTTTTTTAAAAGGTTCAGTAATTTCCTAAAACAGCTGGGCACTGTAGACTTGAGCAAACATTACTCAAATAGGAGTAGAGAGAGCATGTGTTGGGGACTATTTTCAGCAGTGGAGTGTTCATAGTAATGAAGGAACATGCCACCCAGTGCAACAGTGTAACTCATCACCAGATTTTCAGTAGTTTTTGGACAACATTGGAGCGATGAACAATAGTTTTGCTCTCTTCATGATAGAAGAAAAATATAGAATATCACACGACTTATCCTTATCATGCAACGGGACACCTGAAACATAATGGTTGGTTGATTGGTCTGTAAAGGTCTTTTAGTGGGAAGCTTGGCATTGCATACTGTTCACACATGCACTGTAATCAGGGGTATAACTTGACACTGTAGATGTGCATCAGTAAGGCGTGTTCTGTGTTTGTTCTTAGTGAAGTTCATTTCAGAAAAGGTTGATTCACAAAGATAGGTTGAACCAAAAAGACACACGACTTTCATAGCTGCTTTGTACTTTTCTGGGTCCACAAGGCACCAAACGTTTGGTGAGCCCTGGTGGTCTTTGAGGTCAATGTCACTTTGTCACGTGAGAATTTCCATCTCTACTTCTCCAGCATCCAAGTTGAATGCCGCACTTAGTTGCTAAGCAGTGCATGGCATGTCCACTTGAATGAAAGGATTTGAAATTAATCACACAAGTGGCACCAGCTTATCAAAGTCACAGAACCTGTCTTCGAACTCTTGCCCAAGTCTATTTACGAGTTGAGAGTACTTTTCTGCAGCCACGTCCACGGCCACAGATGCAGAAACGTTGTCATTCAGCACTGACTGCACAGAGGGAAAGTGCAGCAATTTCTTCCTCTTTAAATGCACAGAGAAAATGTTTATCTTGGCTTGAAATGCATTTACAGCACTGATCATGTCAGAGACAGTCTTACCTTTGCCTTGAAGTTCACAGTTCAATTGGTTCAGGTTCCCAGTGATGTCCATTAGAAATTCAAGGTCAAGTATCCACTCAGTGTCCCCTCTGGATTCCATGAACTTTGATTTCACCCAGAAGTGCTAAAACACTGCAAAACCCTTCCCCTTCTCGAATTTTATAGTGTAGCAACAGGTCACCATATTCAGCTGACATCTCCTCCAACAGAACCTTGAATGACCTGTGTTGTTTAGCTTTGGAGCAGACACTGTTTATGATCTTCATGACCGGAGTCATTACATGATCAAAGCCCACTTTTGCACATATCATCTGCTGGTGAATGATGCAATGGTAATGTAGAAATTTGGGAAAATCTGGGTCACCTTTACATTGCTTGACGAAACCTGTGTGACAGCTGGTCATCGTGGGGGCACCATCTGTTGTCACACACACCAGCTTTTCCAACGGTACCTTTTTCTCCACAAAATACCCCTTCACCAACGTAGATATCAACCCCCCTTGTTGTTGTCGTCAGGAGCGGTAGTGTCAGGAGTTCTTCTTCCTCTCGTGGAGAAATCATGAAACACCATTCAAACAAACACCATCAGCTGCGCCTTATTGCTGGTGTCCACTGACTTGTCGCACTGGATGCTAAACCCCCTGCACATCATCAGATCTCGGTCCAGCTGCTCTGTCTAGATCTCGGACATAGCTGACACTCTTTGGGCGATCGTACTTACCACCAATTGGAGGTCTGAGAGAGCGGGGATGACTCTTCTTCTCATCTTTGAAAAAGGGGTTTGCGATCACCGCCATGGCTCCTTTCAGTACATCGCCATCCGAAAAAGGTTTCTTGTTCTTTGTCAAAAAATGTGCAGCTCTAAACAAAGCTTCCGTTGCTGCTTGGGACTTTGTCATTGGCCTAGTGAAAAAAGACTGCTGTTTGCCCAAAGCTGCCTTCAACTCACAGGCTTTTTCTACCTGTAATGAGCTACCTGGTGGGTAGCTAGCATTGAAGGTCTTGCACTGAAATGCCTCTCTATGTTGTGCCTCTTCGCTGTCGCCACAGTCGTCCCACAAATGAGACATACACTCTTTTCTTAAACTGTTGTGACGAGACTGTTGCTTCCACTGCTTATAAAAGTGTTGTTGTTGTTTTTTTTTACCTTAGATTAGTTAATTAATCATCGTAGCTATGCTAGCTAGCTGGCATTGAATGAATGAGTGAAAAGCATGGACGTATGGTGAGAAGAGGGGACGTGCGATTTATAACTTTGACCCGGTATACATACATAATAAATTGATGTTATTAAAATGTTATATGCAATGTTAAACTAGTTATTTTCTACATTCATGCAAGTGTTATTAGAAAAATAAAGACAATTTAGGCTATTTGTAGACCGAGCTCTACTGGTCACTCATGCTATTTTTAGAAAGAACCCTGCAGTCGACTCATTGGCTCCCTGCAGGCGACCAGGCGCTTGTGGGCACCGTGTTGGCTACACCTGTGGTATAGTGTACGGCCATGTGGTTAAAAGAAACACAGACAAGGGATGACAACATATACTGTATAACTGTAATAATTTGGTTTTTTTTTGCTGTATATAGCAGATAACTACAACCCATCAATGATTTCTGTTTGTTTTTAGCCACTGAACGAATCTTTGTACAAAAAAGGACAGAATTAGACATCCTCTGCCTTGATTTTATACAGAAAAAGATGACAAAAACATCAGCAGTTGACCTCCCTGATCAGCCACAGGAGTAACACTTCAGTTCTGTCAGCTCTTGAATGTACTACAGAATTCAGCCAAAAATTAGGGCTAGATCAGGGACTAGTGTAATGAATTAACCTATTGCGCTCAGGGAGAAAGTCATAATGAGTGATGCATTACCTTTTTAAAATGAACCCAGCAGTGATTGTGGGGAATGGTTGTAAAGCAGCAGGTGAATATAAAATAGACCCTGTCCTTATACCTACAAATTGATGAAAGGCTCTCTGAGAGCAGGATTTCATATTAACCATTAATATGAGCCATTAAAAATGCAACTTGAAGCTAAATCTGTCAAAACAAAATGTTTTTGAAAGAGAGAGATGAGTGTGTGGGTGTCTGTCTGTATGTGTGAATCTGTGTGCCTTTCCATTTGGCCTCTAAACAATTTAAAATCATGAAATAACTGACAGTTGAAGTCTTCAGTAAAATGCCTTGAGTTCTTCAGCTCACAAATTAAAGAAATACTACACTGAAAATCTATTGAGTAAAAAAAAAAAACCTCACCCCCTGTAGGCTTGAAAGTTGGCTCTGAAAAGTTTGTAGCTCGCTTCTTTGTGGATGAGACTATTCTGCCCCCCTCATGTATGTAAACAGAGACAAGAAAGAATTAGAAACACCTCTTAATATAATGCAGTCCAGTACAACACCACCTTTAAAGAGAAACTTTGGTATTTTTAAACCTGGGCCCTATTTTTACAACGCTTGGGGTCCAAATGACTAATACTTACCAAAAGTTTTGGAATTGGTCCAGTAGATCGCCTCCGCCGGCATCCATGAACGGGCTGCAATGGCTACAACATAATCCTTTGGGGCAATTGTGCCCGTGACATGTACGTCCACTAAAAGTGCTTGTTTCTGCCACTGACAGGCTCAGACTGTTATTCTAAGTGTCTGACAACATTATGGAAAGGTTCCCTACAGGGACAGACCTTTTTGTTAAACCCTTCTCTCCAACTCTGACTAACATTTCCACTGTTTCGGTGGACTTTCGGTTTCTGGTTAAAAAAAACCCATTTGGTATTCATCATTTCGACCCCAAAATTTGTAAAAAAAAATAGGGCCCAGCTTTAAAAATACCGGAGTTTCCCTTTAACTATGATTTGATTGCATTAGATTGTACATGTGTACCTGATAAACTGGCATCTAAGTGCAGAATGACAAAGGATAAAAAACACAGATTGGCAGCTGCTAGAATATGACCAAATCAAGTCGTTTTGGGGAATTAAGGCAGACTTAGGTGATGAGTACAGAACATCTTAGTGGAGGCTTTTTCAGGCTGAGTTTAACAGTAAATTGCAATTTACATTTATATAATGAATGAATTAATGCTTTCCCAAAAAACAGCAACTGCATTTAAATGCATTCTTTGTTCTGAGTTCTGAGGTATGTGAGCAAAAACAGAAAAGTGAAAATTGGTAAGAGACTGATATTCCTACTTTGCATGCACCCACGTCAAACTGCATACTGACTAACCCGAAGGTACCCAAATTGTAAGAGTGAGCGAAAGAGAGTTGTGGGAACTACATTTCCTAGTTTTGATGTATAGATTCCCAGTAGGACCTAGTGTGAAATGTGGAGACTTACCTTACCAAGTCCCTTCGAGAACAATCAGGGCACATACACACACAAATTTCTATTTACACCCTCAGCCTCCTGCTGTGTGTGCACATGTGTGTGTGTGTGTGTGTGTGTGTGTCTGAGAGAGCGATGTGGAGAAAAAGAACTCGGAGCTACACAGAGACAATACAACATCAAAACGAGCTTTCCGTCAAAGAAGATTACGTTAGATACAACACTGATGGGATGGAAATCCGGGCAAGATTTTTCTCTTTTTTCATCATCAAAAGATTAGGTTTTCTGAATAAAACACTCCTCCACCCCCACCCCCCTCACATACACTAACTCAGATAACCACAGCAGCACACAATTTTGTTCTTCTCCCTATGGCCTCTCTCTCTCCGCATCTTTCCCCAACAAACAAATACAATAGGAGTGCTGATGAGTTCAAAGAATCAGCCGATCTGATCAGTGGAGTTTCGGGGAATATGATTAGTGAGTAGCTCGCATTCACGTCGAATCAGGCTTTCTGTTGTTGTAAATGTAATTTAATTTACCCTCAATGGGGCACATGAAAACATCAGGAAACTGGACTGTTGGACTGTTTGTTTGTCATCACTTCTGGTCCTTCTTTGACTCTTTCTCTGCTGATATTTAGGAGAGCTCCAGAGGAGTCCTAACCTGTTAGGAGTTGCCAGAAGACGGCGTTCAGCCAGAGATATTCCATGAGAAAAAAGATGTTTTGAGAACACTTGATGACAATAAGCTTATTGAAAGCTAATTTTGATAAAAACAAATAGTATTTGAGACTGACCTTGTAGCAGTGTTAGTCTCTCACAACAGCACCAAATACATGGCCCTTAATATAAATGGATACAAATTGGAGTAGAGGGGGAAAAGATAGCCAAATAATTAAATCAGTCTCAGTCTAAAGGTTGCTACAGAGCTCTTGACTCGTGTACAGTGACCTAAATACTTAATACACACAAACCACATAGTGATCAAGTTCTTTATGAATGGAGGTTTATTAAACTACTAACTACACATACAACTATAACTACCAGACATACAAATGAATGAATAAAAGCAACCAAGAATAAATCCAATGAATACAGCGATGAACAATTAATAAATTCATTAACTCAACTACTACTTGTTATGTAAATGCATATTCACATTTCCTGTTTCATTAGCTATTAAACAAAACCAGACATCCCATCTTTATTTTTATCTGGATTAGTGGATAGGTGCAAACCATTCCTGTTGGTTCAGGGTTTATTATACCTGCATCAGAATGTTAAACATGTTTAACTTCAGTACCTTTCAGAGGGTTGGTTAAACATAGCATATTAATTAATATATATTTAATTCAGCATTTCAAAGTAAGTTCCTTTGTTCTTGTGTCAAGAGTTCAGAGTCTTGAATCTTCCCTTAATGTCCTCCCTGAGTCCTGGTGGGTCATGTTTTATGGCCCGGAGGTCATACTGATAACATGATGTTTTGGGAAAGTTCATCTTGAGTCTTAACAGAGACTTGTTTCATGACAGGGATGGTCCCTGTGCCACACACAGTGAAAGTGAATTATTTGCTCAATGAAAGATGTAGAATTATTCATCATCAGGCTCCTTATCACGCTACAACCTGACACAGAGGCAAACACGTGCGATCCCTGCAGAAACTGATGTCCTCACAACCTTTCACTTTATTGTAATGGGAGAAATGCAGCTGTACAACGGCGATGATTCTGCCAGAACAACTTTGTCAGGCATAAATTAAACGTTGATTGCACTAATGCGCAACATAAAGACAATGTGCACAACCAAGTGAGAGCAGACTTAAACTTGTTTGAGCACAGCCATGTCCCCCTGGCTGGATGTCAGCTGCATAATGAAGGAAATCTCAACTTAATTGCAACAGGTAAAATATTTTATAGGGTCTTATATTTTATTATTTTTTATTTAGGCTATTTGAAATAATAGCAGGGCTACAATATTTCAGAGAAAAGGATGCACTGTAACTATGTTCACATTGTTACAGTACATATCCCAAGACTGTGTGATGCTACAGAAATGACAATTTTCCCCTTCATGTAGGGCGTATCTGTTAACAAAGGGTGTTGCTGAACAGTGAACTGGATAGTGGAAGAAAAGATTCCATGTTCTTCATGGAGGGTTTGTAATGTGCCAATGCAATGCGTGCCAGACGCAGCGCTACTTTTGGAATTGTAAAACAATATAGTTTACTGGGGCTGAATCCACACAGCTGAGTCAAATAACCTAGTATTTGAATTGACTTAATAGGCTACATATTTGTTTAAGCGTCTGTGTAGATGGCATATTTGTAAATATCATCTGATAGTTCATTTTGAATCATATTTTTTCATTTTGGGTGTCCGTGTCAGTATACGGGGACATGTGAACACATGTTTGGTGGCATGTATATTCTGTACAGTTCGCTCACCCATGTCGACATCCTTATGGACAAAAGCTGATGACAAAATTCGCATCACACAGACCCTCGTGGCCATGCGGATGCAAAAAGTAAAGCTTAACTGTCTTTTTCCCTGTTTATCTTCCCTACCTTCCACACATACCCTGCTGCCCTGACTGCAAGATAGATACAAAGTAGCCAGTCTAGTTAATGACAGCCCTCTCCTAATGCAAGTGTTGTTGCAGTTGCTGGAAATTATTTAGGATGGGGTCTGTTGAGCAGCTAAGCAGGACTGAGTAACAATTATCGCTTTTCAATTTCCAGTGAGTGGCGTCACATCAGCTGTGGACTTCACTGGAACGAACCTTAGACCACCGTTTTACTGTTTTGAGTTGGACCTTTCACACTTGATCAGACATACTACTCTTGGGTGTAACAGCCTCAGGTCAGGAAAAGAACTCCAGGCTGTTCCAAGTTCTAAAAACACCTTGAAAACCAGGTGGTGATGAAATGTTGGCAGGACTCAAGCAGCAGGATAGCTGCAGCTAAGTGGCTTAATAAAGAGCTTGCTGATTAGTGATTGGCCCAAGGCAGTGGGTGTAAGGGTTTGGGAAGGTAGTTTGAACCAGAGGGGCTTCCGCTATGAATTTCAAATTGAAGGAAGCGAGAAAATATGTAGATGGCCAGAAGCCAAGAGGCAGAGCTGAGGTGGAGTAATGAGTCTTCCTGATTTTTGCTAAAATCCATTTATCTGATTTATAAATTTCAAACTCTTGCCAGTGGACATATAATATTTGGGAATCTGATAGTAATACTTTCGGTCAGTAATTTATGGGACTAATATGTTGCCTGGTTCATGCATTAGAATCACTGACATGGAATATGGATTTAGTAAATGTCATTACTAGTGCTGTCCCGTAATACAAATCACTGTTTATTCTTTGAGGGATAAAGTTCTTAATCCAATCACTGGAGAGGAAGAAAGCCAAGAATAGAGCCAGATGAGGACTAAAGGCCCCTCACACCTCTTTGACATCACTGTCCGAACCGACAATCCAACATTCACACCCACTTCACGCAAAGATTGGCCAGGTGTGTGGAGGTGATTATGTCTTGTCATTTTTCATGAGTTTCACTCAGTTACTTGCCTTCTGAAATCTGTAGTTGATTTGTCACTAAAATGTGTTGCTGTGAACCAACCAGGTCATCCTTGTGGGTTAGATGAAAAAGCACACATGCTCGTGGGCGGCATTTCTGAAACTTGTGTGTGTGCTTTGGCACGCATAGTATATGGAGTGTATATATATATATAAAGATTTGCAAAAGACAGAATATTTGGAGAGAGAATACAGACAGGAGAAGGCTATAACAGCAGGCTTTTTTTTGCCCCACTGCCGCGTGTGGCCATTCAGAATAGGTGTCATCAGTAGTACCAGAGAAATTATTTCTTCTTATGTCTAGTGTGATTAATCAGCATAAAGCCTTGTGGCTATACCAGGTACAAACAGAGCACAACATATACAGAGAGCCACCATTTGCCTGCCGACGCCAAAAAAACCAAAACCCGAACCCCGGTAAGCTGACTCGTCTCCCGCTGTGTCGCTTCCCTGGACTGGGTGGTGGGAGCCTGGCCAGGCGTCCTCTGGTGTGCCACCAACTGCTGTTTGTTTCTGTTCATTTGGGTTAACATATAAACACAGACAGAAACTAAACCAAAATACTTCAGGGATGAGGGTTATCATTCGCTGTCCATCACGGTCGCAACAAGAAGAATTTCTCACTACGGCACACCTTTAACTTACTTGTCTTGGTATTTCCTTCCTCCATTTCTCCTTGGCATCTGCCTCTGACGGGCTCATATTAGACAAAACCCGTCTAGATTACATTTAGCAACCAATCAATGACAAATGACAGCCACATGACTGTGACACGAAAATAAACCTTTGTTTGTTTGATAGATGGTAGGTCATACAAACTAGTTTGTTAAAAGTATACCGAACCCTTAAGCACACAATTAGACTAATTAGAGGGCATCTGATAGACTAAACTAACATTTTAAGCACATTAAAAGTGAACTTAATGATGGTGCAAAGTAATAACTAGCTCCTCATCACTGCAAGAACTCATATTAAGAAGTTTTTAGAGCTGCCCATTTGAGAAAGCCAACGTTGATCTAGTTCCAGGAACAGTCAAAACGGATAGTTTTCTGTTCTTTTCTGTGTGCTCTTTTTTAGTTGGAGGTGGAGGATCAGTGCATGTCGAGTATGTACGCATCATTACCACTAAAGTTGTCTTTTCACATGGTCAGTTGCCAGTTTCAATTTGGCTGCCTCTCATCCATCTCCATTTTTGTCTCAAATCCAGCTACATTTTCCTCATTTTCACACACATTTTGAAAACCCTGCCGTACATGTTTTAGTGTAATGAGTCTGCCATGGCCTTTAACAAATGCATACTGTTGCACTGTTTAGTTGAGCAGAATTAGGCATTTCTTTCTGCTTTTTCCCCAAGGAAAACAAGTAACATGTTGCAGTCTTAAGTTTAGTAACATGCCAGTATGGTTGATGTCATTGTCAACCATACTCTGAAAAACTCATGACGAACCCCAGTTGGGTATTTCACACTGCTAGCGTGATCATTGGCACTGGATTTATTTTAGCAGCATTATACAAGCAGGTTGACAGCTTTTTGCTCCCTGCTGTATCTCAAGGCAGGGTGACTCATGATCTGGCAAACAGCAAAATATGTCAAGACATGATTCCAGTGACATCAGTGTTTACATCCTGTCATCCTGCATTTTGTTGCAATATTTGTCTAACAAGTACGCCAAAGAAAACAAATTATGAAAAAGATCAGTCAGAAATGCATCACAACTTTGGGTCATGAACTAGTATATATAACAGTATAAATGCCATTTTTCTTGCAGTAAACTACCCTGGAAACAACCACAATGTCTGCTATCCAGAAAAAAACAACAACTTTTCTCCCCATTTCCCTTTCATGCATGGCCCTAACTTATTGCTGAAATCATGATTTTGCTGCATTATGTTTGCTTTGTTCAGGCTTATCCTTCGCTCCCATGATCCACGGACAAATCTCTGGGTGGAATAAACTCTCCAGTGGAGATAGCAGAAGCCAAACGGCTTACTTAGCAACTGATTGTGAAACAGCAGACAAAAGAGTTTCCAAACAGCGAAACACAGAGGCAACCGAAGGGCTGAATGTGTGTCCAAATATTACCTGGGTAAGAGAGAGGGAGAGATGGGAAGCCAGGGAGGGAAGCAAGGAAAAGAGGAAGAGAAAAGACAGAGAGGAGGGGAATTAATAAGAAAAAGAAAAGACTAGAGAGAACAAGAAAAATATAGAAGAGGTAAGAGGGCAGTGCTGTTTCTGGAAAGGGGGTAGAGAATAAAAGAAGTGTGTATATATGTGTGTGTGTGTGTGCTCGTTTGTGTCCCTTCAGTGTTCGAGCGGAAGACAAATTGACCATATGGATAAGAGCAGACGGTGGCCAGGTTGTGCTAAGAACCAGTTAGTTCTACCACATTGTGTTGTTTGGCAGTAAGCCTAATGTTTAGCACACTGGGAACTGGCAAACTGATGGAAACAAGCAAACTGCCACAGCACATACTTTTTAAGGCTTCTAGGACGCTGCAAGGTGCATTTTCTGGCACAGTTTGACCTGCTAAAACTGCAGAGCAATGGCAGCATGCAAATGAGGAATGATGATGTAGTTAAATAAAAATGCTATGTAGAGATGGCAAAACAAATATAGATACTTTCTATAAACATATAAATTACTTAACCCATGAAATACATTTTTTGTCAGTGATTTCACATGGTCCCTGGGTCATATTTACAAAATGAATTAATAATTGCAAATGACAACAGTTGGAAATGAATATTGATAATGTGTGAGAATATATAATGTGTGTGAATGTATATGCAAACAAATGCAGTTTATTATAGAGCCTTCACACTGTTGCAAACTGGCTTTACTGGAGAGTTCCGGGTTATTCTTCAGTGAGGGAGCCGACCATGCACGGGCATAGGTTTGAAGTAGTGCTTGCAGGTTTTCAGGCTGCATACAGCATCAACAACCTTCACCAACAAGGTAGGGCAGCCTGTGTGTAGCCTAAGAGGCAAAACCCAGGGCAAAAAAGTCTGCCAAGCACTCACTGCACCCTTGCTGCTGCTTGTTAAGCTTGTTGCTTTGAGTGCACGGTAATAACTGAAGGCAACTGTGATGAGTATATTAGTTTTTATCAAATTAGATCTTCTCTCATCTGGACTATAGTGGCTGGACAGTAAGAAGAACAATAAAATATGCTACCTGCCCAGCACCAAACAGCAGCAAACAAAGTTAGCAACCAGCAACAGTCAAACATTAGCTTCTCAAGAGCTAGAATGTTTTTCTCAGGAGTCGGTGGAGACCAAAGCAGAGCTAAAAGGAGAGTGAATATTAGAGCCTTTCTCAAACCAGACCCTCCCCACTCCCACTCCGTCACAGAGTGTAACTCTGTTTGTAGTCACACTCACAGCTGAATGAAGCACCCTTCATTAAGGTGTAGCGTATAAATACATCGTGGCAAGTTTTGGGACGAACATCCCTCTCTCCGGCGGAAACAGGAAGTGTCGTAACTTTCATAACCATGGTTTCGTATTAGCATCTTTCGGAAGCGGCAACTGTTGCCATGATTGGATTTTGCAACAGTCCCTGTAAATGTACAACACTTTACTATGAAATGAACATGTCTACTGTTATTCTAGACTAGAGAAGAGTATATTTGATCCTAAATACAGTGTAACCTTTAAATTATTAATGTCTGTATGACAATATTAAATGTTTGAGCAGTTTACATTTGTACGGGTAGTCACACAGAACTTATATTTCTTCAATGACGAACACAACACAGCGTTGCAGGTGGTCAGTAAGTCAGAACTGAGACTCGCTGTTTGAGGGTTTTAGAACCCACTTCCACTCCCCACTAATTTTAAAGGTTGGGATGGCACTTAATGTGGCGGACCCTCCATGTGAAAGCGCAAACGGAGTGGAAGTGGGTAGAGAGAGGGTGCTGGGGCTGGTTGGAGAAAGGCCCTTAGACTTACATACATGAGGTGGCAAGAAACACAACTCCAAAAGAATGCTGATGTTGCTCTTTGTCTGCTTTATAAGGTAAGGTATTAAAGTAATAATGGGCTTGTCAACCCATTCCACGTCACATGTAGTCCTTTGATTCATTATTGAAATAAAGTAATATTAGTAGTGGAGTAGCAGGGCTTTAATTCACTTGTAAATTTAGACCATACATTTATATAATTTATTGCTTTTCCTCAGTATAACCAAAGACCTACTGATCTCACTCTAAAGTTGGTTGGTTGCTTTAAACAATATATTGCAGCAAACACTCTGTCAAATTGGAAGTAATATAAGAGCGGTTGCCTCCTATTAGAGGGGTGTTGTCTTCGTCAGCACTGCTATTTTCAGGTTCTAATAACTGTCATATTCCAGAGACCTAGGTGGCTTAGGGGCAGCAGACAATCCTCACCCCATACTAGTGCACCGGAATTGGTTTGTAATTGGTCCTTACGCCCCGGCGAAATGGCATCACACCAGGACAAAGTCGACAGCCCACTGAGATAATAAGTGCCACTGGATCTGTTTTAACACGTACTGATTCAATTATTTCATCCCAGCTGGAAAAAACCCCCCACAAACAAACTCATTCTTTTTGATTGTGCAGATTTTCTGTGGGAAAATGCCTCCAGGGTAATACAGTAGGAAATGGAATAACCTGCATTTGTATGCTTGCTACCTGTGCGCTCTCTCTTTCAATTTAGCAAGAGTCAATTTGAAATATAATTCTGAGGTTCAGTCTCCATTCACTAAGTGGAGGGTGGGAATTGGTGGTGGTGGATGTCAGAATGGGGGGCAGAACGATCCATTGGTGTCTCTAACAATGCCGGTTCTCATTTGGTTGAAATTGTCCCTATTACAAGATGAAAAAACAGACATCTCTCTGTTTTGCATTTGTCGGGCAGTTTGAATTATTTCATTTTCTAATAAAGCAATTTAGGTTTTCTGACAGGGTATGTTCAAGTGGTACAAGAGAGAAGATAGGAAATGGGGGTACATGAAGTGAACTATTGAGAACGTATCAGAGAAAGAGAGGCACAAATATAGTGAAAATAGTAGGGGTGTACACAAATACATTATGATACATTATTCGGATATGAACAGATATTGTGCTCTGAATAGATACGAACAGCATCCAATTATTATTCAGCAATATTTGTCCCCACCCCTCTCCCCACATACATGTCACTCAATTGACATAATTTGCCACAAATGTTACACCACTTCACGCAGACCTTGCAACAATCAGTGGAATTCACTCTTTACAGTGGTAACAGTCAAGATCTCCGATATCCATTGAGGATAAACATCCCTAAATCTGTTTAGAAATCTTAGAATTAAGCCAGATTAGTTATGCAGTGTTGGATAAACCTTGACTGATGTTCTACAGGTGTTATTTTTACGTCATTGTCCGATGTTGAAGCCTGGCACTGTGTGCAACTTGACAGTAAACAGGAAACTGGCAAGCTGAAGTTAGGGACCGTCTCAAAAGTGCATGGAAAATCTGATTTTGTGTGTGCATATTTTCCAATATAATGTTATGATGTTCAATTTGAGAATTTATCAACAGACAGGTAAAAGTCATTTGAAAATCTGCAGGGAAGTCTGGTCGCGGTTGCAGCCGTGCCAGCAGTACAGGGAGCAAAAATCAAATCGATGATTTATGAAGATACACATAAGAAATCATCTCTGTTTGATTTTATGTTTAGACGTGAGGTCTCCCATAGGTTTAATCTTGACATTAAAGGCAAAGATTAGGTTAACGTTTTAGGTTACGGTTTTGCTAGCTTATCCAAAAACTGACGAGACGACCTAATGCGGGCCACAAATCACTCTGTGTGACGCAGGACATAAGGCACCACTCCCGGGTGAAATACCAAGTTTTTAGGGCGTCCCCTACTCTTATCTGTACAGTAAACAAACTATTTGAATTTCAATTAACTTTATTAACAACAATGATGATTTGTTTATCTGCCTATGGCATTTTTTAATTGACTATAAACTGTATTTAACACTCCAATTAACTGGTTTTAATGTAATACTTGATCTCTATTTGGGCAGCACGGTGGTGCAGTGGTTAGCACCATCGCCTCACAGCTGGGGCCTTTCTGTGTGGAGTTTGCATGTTCTCCCCGTGTCCGTGTGGGTTCTCTCCGGGTGCTCCGGCTTCCTCCCACCATCCAAAGACATGCAGGTTAATTGAGGATTCTAAATTGGCCAATAGGTGTGAGTGTTTGCCTGTCTCTGTGTGTGTCAGCCCTGTGATTGACTGGCGACCAGTCCAGGGTGTACCCCGCCTCTCGCCCAATGTCAGCTGGGATAGGCTCCAGCCCCCCCCCCCGCACCCTCTGAGGATAAGCGGTATAGATCATGGATGGATGGATGATCTCTATTTGCTAACATATTTATTCGTCTAAAATGAAAATTTTTTAGATTGGTCTATACATATGTATGAGGAGTATACATAATAAATGGCAGTAGAAAACAATTAAGCACAGATAATAAAGCAGTATAATAGATGACTCCTAACAAATTCCGTCACAAGCCCTGTCCACTTCAGATATAAGTCGGAATATGTGTATATATATATCTTTGTGAAATAAAGACAAACAGATATACAGTAGATCGTAGCTTTGTATTACACCCCTACTGCAGACATAGAAAAATAAAGTAGCCAGAGAGGCACAAAGACAGTGATAGACAAAGGAGCTGAGAGCTGCTTGGCAGATATATGCTAGTGAGGATTTAACCAGTTCATTGTTAATGCTATTGCTACACAGAAGACACACATGGGAAAAGGAAACTGGTGCTAATTGCCCATGTCTTTTCTTGAAACCTTTTCATTCAAGATCTGCATGTGCACATGCATGTGCCTGCAATCTATGTGGTTCCACTGTAGTATATTCATTCTATCACAAGCCCTAAAAACATTCAAAACTTTCTCACCGTGTGATTTGGGGATACCTATGCTACATCAATAAGTAATCTCCCCCTTGCAGTAGGAGTTATGAATAATGCAACTGCCCATACAGCTATACCTTTTTAGAAATGTATTACTGGAAAGTCACAGAAGTACCACACAGAGATAGGCAGAGTGTATCTCAACAAATTAAAACTGGCAGCGCACTTTTTACGTCAAAGACACCCAAGAAATGTAATCTTAGTTTCTTTCAGAACAGTTATTCAGCCTGAGAAACAATCAAATTGAGGCCTTCTCATTTGAAATGAATTCATTTTAATGCAGGAAGAGATATCTCATGCTGAAGTGATAGACCTCGTCTCTCTTTTGGGGACTAGAGGAGTGGATGCAAATATTAATAAACCCCAAACCTACTTTTTTAGTTTTGAAGGGAAATAGGACACATCAGCCTCCTGTCACAGACATACACACACACACACACACACACAATCGGGGAGATTGGCTACAGCACGGCTCTCAAAATAGCGAAGAGAAATTTAACAAGGAAAGTGAGGCGTTCAGCTCCTTGATTTCTCCAGTATGATACTAATACAGGAAGGCAGGTAGGTTGGCGAGCAGATTCAGAGCACGTCACGCATCCTCTGGGTTCACTTGTTGTTTGTTTTTTTAAGTCCTCCTCTGCAAAATGTGTTCAGAAAGCCTCTCTTAAAGTAACACTGAAATAAGCTTGATGCTATTGAAGCAACACCGTGTCAAGCTTATATTGTTTCAATATGAATCTACAAATGAAGCCAGTGTATGAGACCTAAATGTTACGAGCCTCTGTCACACTGCTGCACTCTTTCTATTAAATTGTTTAGAAAACAAATAGCCCTTTCAGCCAAAATAAGAAATTTGCACTTTAGTTTCTTGAGAGAAATTTGTTACAGTTCTACTAGTAGAAAAAATGCCTCGAAACCTCTTTTCATATATATTTTCAAAGGATAAAAACATAGATTCTGTCAACTTTATAGTAAAAAACTTAGGAGCAACATGAAGAAAAACGAAGAGTATTCTGAGTTAGCCAATATCAATTCCAAAAAGTTCTTCTTTATAGAACAATCCTTGGATAGCTCTTCAAAATGCCAAAACCATTAAGCTGGTTTACATGGAGGGATAGAGGGATAGAAACTGTTAATGATTTAATGAATGGGGACACATTTATTCCTTGGACTGATTTGCAAAACAAATTTGGTCTGGCAGAACTTTTCAAGTATATGCAACTCAGAAGTCTATTCCAAACTGTTGATTTATAGTAAAGTAAGTAAAGTGTTTCCCAATACAGCAATAGAAGTATCAAAAATAAAAGTACTCATAATGTAGGCAGAGTGACCCCTGTCAGTATTATATTATTATATGTAATATTATTGGATTACTATTACTAATGCATAAAGGTGTAAGCAGCATTTTAATATTGTAGCTGGTCAAGGTGGAGTTCATTTTATATATTATACTATATATATATAGTTGGTGGCTTTATTTTATTGTATAACACTGCATCGTACTTTATATGCAAATATATTATATAGTTAATGTATAAAGAAACTAGTAACTGTATCTGTCAGATAATTATAGTGGGATAAAAAGTACATTTCCCTCTGAAACAAAAATAAAGTACAATGAAGTAGAATACTGAAGTAAAGTGCAAGTACCTCCAAATTGTACTCTGCTTCCTCTGTGTTATTTTCAATATATGTTATTACTTGATTATAATTACTTATAACTTAATTACTTCTCAACTTCGTCATTAAAGTTTCCACTAAGAAGCCTCATGCAGTTACATACATTACCCAGAACTAAAAATGGCTCCTCCAATTTGCTGCAATCATGTCACATCTCAGCAGTGTCATTGACATATATTGTATAAAGTGTGGTGTCTTAAGCCAACAAGATTCCGCTGAAGCATGACAAATTTTAAAAATAGCTGACAGAGACACTCAACCTAGAAACGCCAGCCTCGTAAGTAGGCAGGTGATGTCTTGTACAGATTTAGGACACACCGTGCAAATTTAACATTACCACACATTAAATTGGTTTGACTTCCCCTCCATAATATAAACTCCTAACCTGGACTGCTGCATACTTGAAACTTACTCGACAAACTTTATTGTGCTTACCTTAAAATACTATGGAATCAGTCATAAATCTGTTGGAGAGATATATAATTTTGTCTACAAATAATCCTTAGCTTTCCCTTTATGTCACAGCTCCCATTAGCTGTCAAAATGCGATCACCGTTTGGGGTCCCTTGCAGTCAGCTTCCAGTTTAATTCCTTTCAGGAGATGTATAATGATTCTGGTGGGAGCAACTCAGACATCATTAAAAAATCATGCACTGGCTTCCACCCTCAGGGCTGGGTGGAGGGTCTATTTCTAGTGGGCTCCCAAAAGACAGAAGGGAGTTTTAATGAACTCAGATCCCAGGACAAGAGAATGGACTTTTTGATTCAGCTCTCGGGCTGAAAAAGTAAAGTAGAACCCTTGTTCCAGAGCAGTAGAACTTATTTAGACCATTTGGGAGTAATAACCTTTGGCTGAGTGTTTGACAAGATACTTTCATGAACATGTTAGCTCCTAAGTGACTGATGTATGAGTTACTCCTGAGAGTAATGGGTACGTCAGTCCTAATGTTAATATTCCAGATGTTTTCATCTTAGAGTAATTCACATTATAGCACTAAAACCAGCTCACACATATGTGAAAACCTGCTACTCAGAAATTTCCAAACCACAGAGCTAACGGTGGCTACTGGTAAACTTTATTTGAAAAAAATTGTAAGATCAAGTTTTTAAAAAGACATCATCCATAAGGCTTCTTCTTGATTGTCTTGTTGCAAATGATGTTACAGATGTAAAGTATACTACTACCACCAAAGAAGTGTGGAAGAGGTGTCCATCAACAGCAAACATTATGAAAGCATCAACACACAAAGGGATCTGATGGCAGCTGTAATACTGAATTTGACCGCCAAGTGCCCAGGCTGACCTTCTTCATACATTCACCCACACATAAAGTATTACATGTAGGCGCACAAAATATTGTCTGCCTGGCTGTTTATTGAGATCAATTTACTTTCCTTTTTTATATTATAGTTACAACAACTTACTTGTGAATATAGCAGCAGCATTTGGTAACACTTTTGACATTTAGCTAATGGGTTATAACTCGCTAAAATGTAGCTATAAAGTGTGAAGCGTATTTTTATATTGAGCTCACCAAGACAGACCAGTCCCCTGTCAACCAATAAAGCATGTCATCCATAGCAACGGACTCAACCCTGCACCCTTTCTCTTAGTTTAAAGGACTATGCCAGTTGTGTTTGCAAGTTTTAGCTCCTTAACTACAACTTATGTGTAAAGTACATCTTTGCTCACCATTTTCAAATATGCTTTACAGTTTTAGATTATTACTTCAACCATTCCAGGCAGCCATTGGTTTCCATTGATTTCAGTACAGCATGAAAATCAATTAGCATACTCTTACTCATACTCTCTTGCTTAAGCTGTGTAATCAGGCCCAGTGCGCGGAATTATGCTGTTTGTATGATCAAACGTCTGGTTTATCAACATTAAAATGACTAGTTCTGTCAAATGATATTTTTTTTTAGACAAACACAGAAAATAAGTTGACCCAACAACTGTTAGCTCTGTTATATTGAGAGTTGTTAGACTTGATTTCCAATTGCGTTTATTTTCAGTGGTAAAGCATTATATACGATAGCTTCCTTGTCCAGGTCTCAGTTCCCTCAAAGGTCACCATTATCAAGATGGTCTGCAATTGGTCAACAGAGAAAACTTGCCTGTCAAAGTTGATCAAAGTTGAACTGTGTGATTTGTTGTAAAAGAGCTAAAGCAAGCAAACCCAAACTCTTAGGTAGGCCTACACGTAGCTTCATTGACATTTAGTAGTAAGATAAAATGGTGAATACTATTGCAATCACACTGTCAGTTATTCTTGGCTGAGATAGACACTGTAAGAAAAGAGTCAAAACTGGGGAGAACCCCACAGAAACTGTGGGTTTGGGTGAAAAGGAATTCTCTGAAAAAAGCAACAAAAAGAAAGCTATCTTTGTATCAGTATGTTTAGCAGTTGTAATTACTTCTAATAGTGTCCTTTCACTTCCTACTTATTGTATCTTTCGTATCCTCTCTGCAGCAGTAACCAGATCCCCCAGAGCATAATAAAAACACTTTAAATGAAGTGGTTAGAACACATCACCCCTCCTTCTCATGGATCAAGGCTCATTTCCATGGAGGATTGGTTGTGTGAGCAGTGAAGCACAATTTTCATGGAGAAACTTGAAGGTTGTGCACTCCACCAACCACCAACTGCAGAAATAGTCCGAAATAGTATGTGGGTCACTTCTTATTAATAGGTGAGACTGTACCTGATTCAGGTGAAACTGCTCATTATAAAGTTTCAGCTCTGTTCACTCTCGACACCACAAACCTCTCATCATGACTCAAAGCCTGGAACAAATAGGCTTGTGGTGTACCGTGGGGTAGAGTGCAGAAGTGCATACTGTGAACTGAACTTGCAGTTATCTCCTTATTGTCTTTCTCTCTCTCTGCCGTTGTCTTCTAATTTTTTCTTTTTAATAATGGAACTCTCAACCTCATTTATTTCTCTACCCACATGAAAACATATAGACAATGGTCGTAATTGGCAAAAGTTTTCAGATTTTTTCTCTTTAATTTAACAATAATATCAATAATAATAATAATAAAAATAATCATGAAAGAGCGAGACTTTGTTTCTGGTTAAACAAAAAGGATCTTACTCTACATAGGAATAGCAGTATGACATACACATACATAACTGCCCCACCCCTACACATGACTACATGATTGATTGGCTTTTAAAAATTCCTTCGGTTTGATTTTGAAATGTTGACAATTTTGGCCTGTTTTGAGATCGGTAGGAAGTGCATTCCATATGTTGGCTCCCTTTATAGAAAAGGATGTCTGGCCAAAGGAGGTATTTCGGTACGATACTGAACACTTCCCTGCAGTAGTATTCCTAGTGGACAATCCAAAGGCCTGTAGCGGTCGCAGAGAGCCTGATGAGCCTGGCCATGTAAACTCTTCCAGATGAGATTGGTGTTTGCAAATGTAATGTAGTTGTCAAAACTTAGCATGTTCAGGTTTTTCAGGATGTGTCAGTGGTGTGATCTTATTGGCCTTTTGTCCAATATTTTCATTGCACGATTATATAACCTCTCTAGGGGTTTAGTCATTTGCAGCTCCCCTCGGCTTTATAGAGCTTTATAGCAAAAGACATAGTTGGCGCATTTAGGAGCTAAAGAGCCAGATATTTCCTTCAGGAGTTGGTAGAGACCAAAAGCAGAGCTAAAAGAGAGTTAATATTGGACTTCCATTCATCAGGTGGACAGAAAAATGACTCTAAATGAATGATAATGTTACTCTGTGTCTGTCGGATGTGTAAATAGACAACTGTAAGTTTGTTATGTTAACTAAAAAGGCGATGATATGTCAATGTTTTGTTCACAAAGATGGCAGCTCCCGTATCCATGTCAGGGGTGAGGGTAGCAGGTAAGTGGAGGACCCAAGCGCAGACACGCAGACAGGAGTTGCTTCGAAAGGTTTATTGTAGACACGAATTAAGACAGGCAGGTAGGCAGGCAGGTGACAGGCAGGTAACAGGCAGGGAGCACTTGGCACACAGGACAAGCACAACTACATGAAACAAGGACAATGAACCAACAAGACACAAAGGGAGCAGACAGGCATAAATAGACTAACGAGGGAAACAGAACCAGGTGAGACACGAGACACAGGTGAGGCAAATCAACAGATAATCAGAGGGGAAAACACTAGGGCCGGACAAGAGACAGCAAAGAGTCCACATCATGACAATCCGGGATATTTTGGCTACATTTTTGTACAGTAGGAGGAAGTAGAGACGCGTCATCCATCTTTACATACAGTCTATGGACTGAACAGACACTTACTGCGCTAAGAATATGAGGCCCAACGTTACATATTTTCAAGTAACATTATTTACTGTAAGGACATATGTAAGGTAACATAACACCTAATCAGTGCTCGCACACATATAGTAAAACCTTTTCACCCACTGTTCCGTCAGCTGCACTGATGTGAAGTGTTCGGTAAATACATTCACCCTGAGAGCCGTCCGCTACTCTCTCTATCTGACAGCTAATAACATCCAGGTGTTATTTTCCAACATGCTGCCAGAAGGATCATCCAAGGCAAATTTCTGCATAGGCAGAGTTTTTATTTTCTTCCTTTTTTTTTTTTCCTATTAAAGAAAAAAAAAATCCCTCTGCTTCAACCAAACCAAGTGCCGGAGCTGCAGGTGCAATCAGCGCTGTGCTAAAACCTTTTAATTAACACCATCTATCATCATTAGCCAAATAGTCAGCCAACAGTCTCACCGTTAACTCTTAGAGAGCGAAGCGAGGAGAAAAGTAAATGATGCACTGCTCCTCTTTGCTTTTCGGCCCGTCGCCGTCAGCTCTCCTTCCCCGTGCTCAGTCACTGTAGAACGGCTCAGAAAACACATCAGTCTAAATCAGCTCCAGTTAATCAGTGTGCAACTACTGGCCGCCATCCTGTGACTCGCTGGACTAAATACTAAGCTAAAACTAATGCCTGCTGATGCATGTGATAGCTGCAGACTAATTGTTATAGTTTGCCGCATTCAAATGAGATTGACCTTTGGTTTGGGATATTTGTCATGTAAGTGCTGCTGGAATTAGAAGAGCTATATTTGTTCTAAGCATTGTGATTGAAATGACTTTGGCCATTTTGTTTCACATAAAGTTGTAAAACCCTATACATGTAATTTCAGAATGCATTTCTTTTACTGTTCTGGTCTTGTTTCTCTTGCTGCTCACTTGGTTACACACATAGTATTCAGGCAGTGCTACAGACCTGCAAAGTGAGGGACTTTGGGCCACTGGATTTCTGGAATTTTCTGGAGGATAAGTAGGACAGTGAAGGATGAGATGTTGAGTCAGTAAAATGATAACTCTTGGTGCTTTTATAGTCACTGTACTCTCTGAATAATAGATGGAGTATGTGGTGAAGATGATGGCTTGGTGTTGTGCTTTGACTGCAACAATCTTTACAGGTTAGTGATTGTGCAATTTCATAACTGGTTAGAGAGGATTAAGCCACGTATTAAATTAATTCAAATACATTTTTTTAATGAATAAAATTGAATTAAATTCATGCTATTTATGTTTGTGTCATGAGATACACAAAATGTTTATCTCATGTTCTTTCTTAATTTGGTGCAACTATAACTCTTTATTAGTACTACTATGTCTCTTACTTTTTAACTATTTTAACTTTTTTTTAAATATAGATTTTTACATGTTTTTAATGTATTTCAAATCTGTTGCTCTGTTTTGCACACGCTCTTCTAGTATTTCATTTTGTACCTTATTTTTATTGCAAATCTTGGATCATGGCAATGTTACGTTTCACTGCACATTATACTTGTATAATAAAGTACGTGACAAATAAAGATTGATTGACTGAATAAATTAATTTCTATTTTGGGACAATGGACAATTTCTGTTAGCACTGTTATTTTCAAGCAGTGCACAAGTGACAGCCAAAACCAGTTAGCTATCAGTATTAAAGGGGCGCTACTCTGATTTTACTTCTCAATATCAGCATACTCGTCCTGCTGTGAAAACAGTTCTGTGTTCTTGGTCCTTTTTCAACTTTAAATTTGAGAACTCATTCATTAACAACAACAAAAGTCAAGCAAATGTTCATTTTTACCAGAATTGTAGAAATCAAAGCATTTTCTCTACACACCTAGGTCAACTCAGACAGTATGTGATCTCTGAATCTGTCATCTTATGAAGCACATAATATCTTTCCATAGCTATTTTGCAATACCGAGATATGTTTCTGAGTGGCACTGTGGTCTACACAGGTGTCATTCTTTTGAGGTTTGAGAAAACAACATGAGTGTTGCATTGTGGGAAGTGTGGGATATGGGGTTTTAGACCTTGCTAGGGACTAAAAGTCATGATACCTCTGCCTCTGCAACATCAATTTTGACCATTCTTTAGCGAATCGGTCTCTAATTGATGATTAGGTTGCAATAATCCCTTTCAATTTAATGCAGTCCAATGCAACAAACTCCCGGCAAACATTTTTTCACTTCACGAAGGTGGTATGTCTTGCAGAGCCAGTGCATTGCATCGTAATAGATTAAAATAGATAGTAATCATTTTCCAATAACATGTGTAAGATGAACGTGGGCAGTTTGAAGCAATGAAGCAGGGTCGGTGTGAAGGAAAGCTCTGCCACGCTCATGCAGTGAAAAGTGTCGATGATCAAGCTATCTGCGTAAGATTTCTTGGATTGACTGTAATAAAAGGGTATACTGTACATGCAGAGAGAAGAAAAGAGCAAGTGTAGATAGAATAGGTGCGCCTGAAAAACATCACAGCAATTACTCATATGGCAGGCGTGGGTATTCATAACATAGTGATGGTGGTTATCTCCACCACTTTTGACTCGAGTGAGTCATGTTAAAGCACCCAATAAAGAGCAACTAAAAAGAACAAGAAAGAGGGTGTATGTAAAAGAGGGAGCATAATACTGTGCTTCAGTGTTTGATTAGCAAATATTTGTTTGTTTTAATGTTATTTATGTATTTATGTTGACATTTATAGTCATCAGTGTTAAATAGAATGGTTTTGAGTTATTACATCAGCTCTATTTAGTTTATTATTTTGTTTTATTTTGTGAACATATACATTACATTAAATGAATACAATAATTGCGTGATCACATACGGTACAGCTTGGTACAACCTTTGATCATAAGACAAAAGATAAAAGATATTTGCATTTTAAAACAAAGCACACTGTTTAAGTTGTAGTTCTCCATTAAAAACTGTACTCCCAGTCCATTCAGCACGGGTTGTTGTATGTTCCATGTCATTTTCTTGTATGTATGTAAATGCTTGCTGTCATTATGAGCAGGAAAGGCCAAGTTTCACTTCGTGAATGGAGTTTTAATAATAATGGTGAATGGAAATGAGTATTTTCACCTTCACTTGCTACAACATTAAAATGCTGCTTATATATTAATGCATCAGTGATAATAGTCCAATAATGGAATACAGTTGAAACAGCTTATAGTGATCACGTCTGTCCAGGTCAAATTGATCACCGTAAGCGGATGACTATTATAACCTTTTCTTTTTTTTTTTTTTATTTCTCATGCAGATTATCATCTAACTGACATTTGTATTATATATATACTTTTTCGAAAGGAGGAGACTACAGTTTTCCTTTGAGAGAAAATGACTTTCTTTTACCCGTCGTGATTTCAATGTGCACACAGCACTAGTCTCAGGTAGCCAGCTAGAAGCAGACGGGTTACCGCCAGACAAAGTATCATGGGAGAAAAGTAAAGAAAAAAAATAGAATTACCGTAGTTACATGTAAATACTGAAAGCAGACTACATGATTTCTACAAGTTAATTATTTAAATAGCATTTGTATAGGAATGATTCTGTCAAATATCTGTGCCTCATACATATGCGTCCTCACTGGGCCCCCTTCCCCTTTAATACATCCATTGTCACACCTGTATAAAATAACTGAATCAGCAAGTAAACACATGCCTTTGTGGTGGTCACTTTGTAAGGGTAATTACTTATGAAGTGTTTATAACCACTTTAACAAAGTCTGCGCCAAGCTTTCACTACGAGGTTTAACAACATCATAGAACATTATTTATGTCACGCTTTTTTGCACTTTTACATATAAGACAAAGGTGGAAAGCTACCTTACTCTGGCCCCTACACTGAGAAATGATTACGATATTGCTGTATTTCATAATAAAGGACAAGTGAATAAGACTATTCTTGAACCATGATTTATTTGCAGAATTAAGGTGAATTAGTTGCCAACAAGGACTAGTCCTATGCAATGCTACTCCGGTAGCATTATAACATATACATCCATATCCATATCCATCCATCCCAATGTCAGCTGGAGCCTATCCCAGCTGACACTGGGCGAGAGGCAGGGTACACCCTGGACTGGTCGCCAGTCAATCACAGGGCAGACACACAGGGACAGACAGACATTCACAGTCACACCTACGGGCAAGTTAGAATCATCAATTAACCTGCATGTCTTTGGATGGTGGGAGGAAGCCGGAGCACCCGGAGAGAACCCACACGGACACGGGGAGAACATGCAAACTCCACACAGAAAGGCCCCAGCTGATCGGTGGGGTCGAACCGAGAACCCTCTTGCTGTGAGGCGACAGTGCTAACCACTGCACCACCGTGCCGCCCATCCATATACATATATGGATATATATGGATTATGCCTATACAGTATATACGTATAGGCACAATACATAACTAAATATATATATATAGCGAGAGAGAGAGAGAGAGAACCTGCTTTCTTTCTAAAACTGCATGGTCTTAATACATGGAGTAATGTTAAGTAATAACTCAGTATTTAACAGTCTGTCAGACTATTTATTCAGCCAACAGTTATAGTTTACTTATGATTATAATATGTAAATTGCAGGTAAAAACAAACTTTTAATTCCAAGCTTATTGAGGGCCCTCCCCATGTTGGGGCCCTGGGTACTTAGTTTCACTATTTACCTCATTACTATGCTCCTGTACCATAATTTAATTTAGTATTGATACTTTAAGTATATTTTGTTGTTTACATTTCTGTACTTATATTTCAGTAAAAGTTTGAAAGCAGGACTTGTAACAGAATATTTTTACATTGTGCTATTACTACTTGTTAGTGAATAATGAATTGGAGTACTCCCTCTGGCACTGGTCTTGGTCAACACTCTTTCTTTTCCTTACTTATAATAACTTAAATAGATATTTACAGTATGCGAGATGATATGAATAAACTAATCTCACTGTGGAGGAGCAAACAGATAGGCGTTGAGAAGGCAAAGGTTGCTCTAGCTCCTCTTGTGTTTTCAGTCTATTTAGTTATTTTTTGTTTACACATTTTACTTGCAGCTCCAAATTGTGCCCTGAGACTCAGTTTCCCTGAGTTGCCCTGCATTCATGAAAGAACAATGTGGCCCGAGTTAATGATAGCTTGTACAAATTGCACTCTGACTGTGGCCGGGCTACAGACATTAATTGGTGCATTATGTGAAAATGAACCTCCTAATGAAGCACTAGTTTGACCACTTGCTCCTGCGGCCATTTCTTCTGAGGAAAGCTTTGTCATGGTTTGTGCTAAATGGTTACAAATCTGAGCTTTCCTTTGAAGACTAATATGCAACGCAGGAACTACAAACTAATTACAGCCCAATGCCTTCACTACCACGGTACCATCTGAATGACCCAATGCATATCTATTGTGTATTATTAAGGGAATTGGCCTATTGTATGTATCCTAGTGTAGTCACAATGCTGTCAACAGCATAATTACAGCATTGTGTTGTCAGTAATAAACTATTAACCGCAAAAAGGCAGTGTAAGAGCAGCCAGTGGGAAACTGAGACAGTGATACAGTATATGTACCTCGCTCTGTGTATGTTCCTGAGTGAGTGAGTGTGTGTGTGTGTGTGAGTGAGAGAGAGAGAGTACTCATGGGAAAACAGTGTGTCAGTGCTGGTATTTTGTTCAGAGGGAATGCATACATAATGTGTTAATATTCAACACATCTTGTTATGCCAGCAAATGTATGCAGATGAGGTGAATCTGTACTTTTATGCCGGTATTTTCATAATCTTCACATACCTTGGGGTTCCGCTGTGGCAGGAAAGTGATGAAATGATTATCAGCCACTTGAAATGGATGCATTGTTCCAGACTCGTCTCCCTCTCTCTGTGTCACTGTGTTCTGTTGACCAGTTGAACTGAAATAAGGTCTTAATAAGGTGCACTGCCCGGCATTTGACCTGCCCGGCAATAGTCCGGCATTACTAGAGTAGAAGTCCAGTAATTTAAATGCCACTCAACTCCATAATATCACATACTGTGACCAGGAACAGTCAGGTCACAGAGATTCCTAAAGGATTAGGCTGGTGATGTTTTAGAATTTTCTAATTACAAATCCCATAAAAAAACACAACATTAAATGTATCCTGCTAACAATATATCTGTATTGTGTGTGTATGCAAAGCCTGATATATCTTCTTCCTCTGTGCCATAGTGCTCCATTATTGTCAACAAACTATTAAAAACACATCAATGAGCCACACTGCTGCACAGGGTGACGTGTTCTTTCATTACCATGAACATGGGCTCTGTAGATTATTGTTGGATTATTCTGAGTCAAAACCGCACACACTATGCTGATGCCATAAATACTCAGGAGGGCACCAAATCTGCTAAAACTAAAAAACACCAACAAATACACTATTTACTTACATTTGAGTAATTTTGTTAAAAAGTACAAAACCTACAGCACCCAGCTGTCTTTGTTGGAAATGACAAGAAAAGCCACAGTATTAACTATACAGTATATTCAGGACCTATTTTTAAAGATGTATGTCACCAGTAGAACCCAATGGACTGAGAGCCACGGACAGGGTAGGGAAGTCTGAAAGTTTGGGGAGACGACGTAACACACTGTTGGTTTTCATATTTTCATGGAATTTGTTGACGTTAAGAAAAATAGACAGGATAATTAAATGACTTAGAATTATGTAATTTGCCAGCCTTATCTTTTAAAGTGCTGTATTTTTCTCTCTCAGTCTTTAGCTCTTTCTCTCTTAATCCTTTGTGCATTGATATGTGTGTGTGTGTGTGTGTGTGTTCATTATGGTAACATCACATTAATAATATAAAGAGTACGGTTACCTGCTCTATGTGAAAAGTGCCCTGCGATAACTTCTGTTATGATTTGGTGCTATATAAAAAAAATTGAATTGAATGGAAAATTGAACTGAACTGGGGTTGGACCAATAGATAGAATAGAATGCTTTTTAGTAAAAACAAAAGCATGGAGTCAGTCAGTGTTGTCCACCCCAATATAATAGATGTGATGCATTTTTGTTTGGTTTTTGCACATTATTATATTGAGTAATTAATCAACATTGCATTGGCTATCTTATACCTGATTGTAATTGATTTTCTGGCAAGTTGGAGGCAGCACAATAAGATGTAAATGCAGCATTGATATATTATCATCTTTTGTTGTTATGGCAATTTACACACCGTGCACACATTGTGCAGCAAGCACAGAGCAGCATTATCAAACATTTGTCTTGCTCATAGTTCATGTAGTCCTCCATATGTTTGTGTTAACTTATGTATAGTTGGTTACCTAGCTAAACTGGTATTGGCATAAAGCACATGGGAGAAGTTTGCCTTTAGGACGTAGTATAAAGAGGGACAAAGTCCGTGTAGTGAGGAGATTGGGGTGGATGGATGGATGGGTCAAACACCCAGGAGGCCGCTGTTTGTGTCCCGTGTTAAACCAAAAGTCAACCCTGACTTATTATTTTAACCCAAACCATGATTGTTTCCTAAACCTAACCAAGTAGTTTTGATGCCTAAACTTTGGTTTGGTTAGGTTTAGGCCCCCAACTACTGCAATCATCTGTTAGAAAGGCTTTCTGGCAGTACTATGGTTGCAGTTTGGTTAGGTTTAGGCACCAAAAGTACGTACTGTAGTAGGGTTAAGGTGAATTAGTTCCCAACAAGGGCTACAACACACACACACACACACACACATATGTATATATATATATATATATATATATATATATATATATATGTATAAACCATGATCTTTTCCTAAACATAACCACATAGTTTTGGTGCCTAAACCTAACCAAATATTCTTCTGGTGTTTTTGACCATCACCAAACTGGACTCAGGTGCATTACCACCTGAATCTTGGCTGTAGTGGGACCGATCCTAATTTGCATGTTAAACCAAGACAGACTGCAGTCAGATTTGTGATGTGGCTAAGAGTAAACAAAAGTGTATTCAATCATGTCTGGATTCTATCCTAATACAAGACTCTGGAAATGACTAGAGTACATGGGCCCATTGATTTTCAGGCGCAAATCAATAGGGTGTAAGAGAAATATGGTCAGATTTGAGATTTGAGTCACAATAAATTTGACAGTAATGTACATGTAGCACCTTTACCTCAGTTTTATTCTGGCCCACCTTTTCAGACTCTTTTGAATATGAATGTGTCTATATGTAATGTTCTGCTCTCCTTCTCAAATGAGAGTATTCACCTTTTAATTTCTTAATAATTTCAGGGAGTTCAGCCACTGGAAGGTCAACAGCCTGGCAACAGAGAAGAGAGATTTCCTCAAGGCTCCATTGCCCTTAGCGCCAGAGTTCCTACGCAACCTGCGGTTACTGGGGCGACGACCAACCCTGCAGCAAATCAACGAAAACCTCATCAAGAAGTACGGGACCCACTTCCTAGTTTCTGCTACCCTGGGAGGTAAGGAAGGACTGCAGATGACACACTCGCCTTTATTCTCGGGTTAGGAGGTGTCACAACACACCAAAAATAGACGAGGTACTCATTTTAGGTCTCAGAGGAATTCACAGTAAAATACAGTTATAGCCTATGTTAGTGTAGCGCTGCAGAAGTGTAGGATCTACGTACTTGCTGTTTTTTTTCAAGGAAGAATGTCAAGTGAAAAGCAACAATTGCAACAGTGCCACACCTCGCACCTGCAGCATTCAACTCATGTTGTTTTCCTCAGTAATTTTCCACTCGTCCTTTCCCCTGATGAACATTGTGTGCAGCTGCACGAGCCTTACAAAGCAGAAAAGAGATTAAATTGACCCGTTTCTTAGCATATGTCTGTTTTTATTGGATTTCCTTTTTAACCTCGACCTCCGAGGAGAGAAGTAACTCACAAAACAGAATCGCCAGCTGCATCGATCGTGTGCACCTCACAAAACAATACTGAGACCTGTGTTACGTTCAGAGCGACGGCCTCATGATATTGATACACTGCTGATCCTGGTCATCAGATAGCAGTCCAGATATACGAGTATGAACATCCCAGCATCTAAGCATCCATTTCATCAGAGTCAAGGGGAGATTTACAAGGCCAGGGTACTCGGATAAGTCAAACCCTCTAATACACAGTGAATGTATAAAATAGTGGGGGATACTTACTCACTTATAAGAGATATAATGGACTTTAAATTACGACAAAACACTATCATTTAAAACTGACGTTACCCATGCATCTTCTAAAGCACATTCACACACTGTTCACATAGAAGACAAATCCTGTTTCCTTCACACACGTTCTCCTAAACAATCTCTCTGATATTTTAGTGATGTGCTAGGTTTGCATCCACATCCACCACTTATCACTGGATGTACGCACTGGAGCATCAGCGTGGGAGACAGAGCACAGATGAATTCAGTGGCAGACTGATAGTTAGACTCTATATGTAATTAACAGCCTCAACTAAATGGGCAGAGCCAGTCTGCATACTGATTAGACTGTGGCTGAGCGAATGCACACATCCCTGATCTCATTTTTTCCTCTCTTTTGTTCTACTGTTCTCATCTCTTTTTTTCTTGCTTCTAATGGCTGTCTCTCCCGTTACATTGAGCTGTGAAGTATTTTTGCACAAATGTTAGCTGGGTTGAAGTGAATAAATTGTTTTAGTGACTGTCAAAAATAAAATACATTTAAAAATGTCAGTCAGTAATAATTTAGTTTTGGGGAAGCTAAGCAAAGAAAAATGCTTTGTAATAATAACATATTGTTATATTGTTTTTGTCATTAGTCATTGCTTTTTTTTAAGCCTGTGCCCAAAATCACTCCATTGTAAACTCATTCCCTTCTTCCTGTATAACAGACACTCAACAGTTAACTCTATAGTGAACAGTACATTCAGACACTTTTTGTCAGTCATCACTGACAAGTGTAGAGTGGCACAACAGCACCTTTTGACTCTAAAAAATGTGTTGCATTACATTGTTGGATTATTAGCAGAAGGTGGTGTACATGCCATGGACACAGGCCTGTCGCATTGCATGCTCCAAATGAGACTACACAATTAGTGTATCCACTGCAACGTGTGAAGTCATTGGGCCTCATGCATGAATGTTTGCTTATTTTTCTCTGAAGTTAGCTAAATTATATTATCTGTCCAACAACTAGCTTAAAATGCTAACTCCTTATCACATTTTTTAATGGCTAATTATCCACTTTCAAATGCTGATTTGAAACTAAACTAAGAGTGCGTGTTGGTATGACTTCAGTGTTAATAGTTATAGAAGCAAATGGTACATTATCTGCATCACAGCAGACAAACCACAAAGCCACAGTGAGACACGAAGAAATAACAAAACAAACAAAATGTCACTTCAGTTCTTCCAAGGATAACATCAGCCTGTTGCTCTGGCATGGTGGAATGTTGTAATGGGAGTGACCCTTTAGTAATTTTCCCTTTGTAACCACATCACAGAGAGGAGTCAATACTTTATTCAATAAGAAGAAAGAAGGGTTTTTTTCAATACAGTGTACTGTAAAATAATGAAAAATAGAGTTTAGGTGACTGAAAAACTGACTAGATTTATTGACTGATTATTGATCTACAGGAGAGGAGTCTTTGACCATTTTCCTGGACAAGCAGAAGCTGAATAAGAAGTCAGAGGGCAACAGCAACAGCTCAGTGGTGTCTCTGGAGCTGCTCCATCAGCTGGCCGCTTCCTACTTCACGGATCGAGAGAGCACCCTAAGGCGACTGCACCACCTCCAGATCGCCACCTCTGCTATCAAGGTACTGTCAACATGCATGCAGCGAGTGACTAAGCCTACTTGCTGAGCCTGCTTACAGTGCATATCCAGATACATATCAAGCAGTGTTGGAAAATATCTATTCCAGTATATAGAACCTATAATGCACTGTTTATTTGCTATATGTAGACTTGTGTTTGCAGTTCTCCAGGTCCACAAACAACCACCCATCAAGGTAGACATGCAAACATTAACGCTCCTTTGGGATATATTACTCTGTGTGGCACCTATAACAAATAGCTCTGCTTGCTCTCAAGGTATGCACACAAACAATCTTTTTTTAAAGATTATTTTCAAGGTGCATCATTGCTCAAAATCTGGGGGAGAGACGAGAGAGCTCGCAAGGATTTTTTTTATAAATGGCAGGCTGGATTAAAAGCACAGTGTATATGCACTGTAGCCCACAGAGGAACTAAAGCATGGCAAATGTCAAGTTTCTTTAAAGTCCCAGTGGGAAAAGTGTATTTATGCATACTGTACTCCATCTACTGTATGCCATCTGGACTGGGTTACAGGATGGTGTGTGCTCTTTTGTAGGTGTGTGTGCACCTTAAAACACTTGGCAATTAGCATCAGTTTTGTAAAAACCACAAAGTGGGTCTGACTGTACATTTTGTTTTGGTTAAACACCTTTTCATAGCACACAAGCCAGTTCTTTGGTTCATTTTAACACTCGACTCGCCTTGACGTGGTGAATCGTCATTTACCCAAAATCCACTACCAGGCTTTTACTAGATCTTTTCATCATTACTTGCAAAGAGGGACAGTTTTGCTGAAAATTCACTCAAAGAACATAGAAAAATAAATCCTATTATCTCCTCTGTCTGATTTTACATTGTATAAATCCTCTTTTTTTTTTTTTTCAAAGCATAACCAAGCGATACATTTTTCACATCGGAACAATTCTGTTGGCTTTCATGCGATGACAGCAGGTGTGTGGGTGGGTGGACTGTGCTTTCATGCTTCAACTTAAATGGCAAATCTGACTGAAATAGAGTAAAGTGTCAACTTTGTGTGTACATTGAATAAGGTGGCTCATTTCCAAGTGGCATCGTTGAAAACGCTGCATGCAGTATGCAGAGGTGAGATTGACCATTTTTGTTGCTAGGAGTTCCTTCAAAAGGGACACTGAAGCACTTTACTTGAAAATGCATTTTCCTACAAAGCCTTGAATGGTTGTATATGAGAAACAGGGAACACAAAGGCCTCCTGGACTCGACACAAATAGCTTTTACCTTGAGCGAAAAGTTTGATTAGTATGACAACATGAAATTGAATTTTAATGACTAAAAAAAAAGTTTGTTGCAAAACATTTTCATAAAATATAAGCTACAGGGAATCTGAGTGAAAACAAAAGTTGCTGCAGTGCTGGCTGTACTCAGTCTTAAAAAAAAAAAAAAAAGGACAAATAGATAACCTCTGCAAACTCAGACAACACAGTTTTTATATTTATTGACAAGGTTTATCACAACAAACCACCACTTTAATACGAACGCAAAAATAACAAACCAGAATTGTCTTGCTTACTGGAGTATGCTAAGTATGAATGCTGCATCTCACAACAGCTACAACATAAGGCCACAGAAACACATTATCTGCTAAGCCTGAATTAATTATGAGCTGAAATCTTGCTCAGTTTGATACGTTTGTGTCTGTGGGGAGAGGCTAATGAGTGACTGTCGCATTGAAACAATCCGTTATCTTTTGCAGATACATCAACAATTATAGATAAGTAAATGCCGACCATTAGGATCTGTTTTCTGCATCAGTTAGTCTGCTTTCAATCCATACAGTGATATTCTGTGAAATACACTTCGTACAAATTCAGCTGCACACTGTGTCTCATGCCTATTTAACAGCATGTCTTTAGTGAAAATACTGACAGTCTGTTTTTGACAGTTTGTCGGATTCTGTGGTTTGGTTTGAGTGGAGCTGTGTTTGCCAGAGTAATGCAAAATTATGTATGATATGAATAGCATTTAAGTAGAATTTAGAAGAAGTTGCAAAACAATTGATGTGGTAAGTCGCATTTAAAGCAGAGGAAAATAGGGATATCCTTAAAGTAAAAGCTGTTTATTATACAATTTGAATTCATGTGATTTTAAAATAAATGCATATGATGTAGTAATAATAATAACTCTAGTTAACTTATTGATGAACCATTACAAACCAGGCAACTGCACCTGATCCCCCCCAACACCAATGGCCCCAAACATCCCAGGTTTACTGTGTGTCAAATTATTGCACATCATTTCAGTGATTGCACATTTGTTCAGGAATTTGCATCTTAAAAGCAATATATCAGTTACGGTGGATCCGGCATTTTTACTTAATCTTGTGGCTCTGTCTTGTAAAGGGGCCCTGTGTCAAATCAAATTTTAGGATTTAGTTAAAGGAGCAACTTAACAGCAGCTGAACTCCAGTGGTTTAACCTCTCTTCTTCTTGCTGCAGTGATGCAGAAGTGTACCTCCAGGGTGTCTCAAAAGAAGGAAAAAATTGGAGTGTGTTTGCCCTTATTTACCAAAATTAAAAGCGTTTAAAAAAAATAAATAAAAAAATCACACTCAATTAACAAAGTTGCTCTTTGGAGTCAAGGGCCATGACAACTGCAAACTTTCAGTGAGGCATTAAGATACTCATATATGAATATACACTATGAGCACACTGTACTGTAAACAAAGACTTGGGTTTAATCAAATTGCTTCACTAGTGCACCACTAGTTCTCTTGTCTTCCAGGGCTGGGCCCTTGTCAGAAATTAATCAGTTAAACTTGGAAGTAAAACATCTTGGTTTTGGTTGGTTGGGCTCTGGGACAAAATGGGCTGGGGGAACGGTAATGTGGTGGGGCTCGACATAAATTTTGTTGCCCCAAGGCCCTCTAACAGGTTGATCTGGACATGGTGATGATTCAGGCAGCTGAAACTGTTGTCCCTAAATCAGAATTCTATTTGGAAATAAGGCACTACTGCTGTTCTTGATTTAGTTTAGTTTAGTTCTTTTGGTGAAGTCTAGTTTTCAAGAAACTAACTTTAAGAAAGTTACTCTGAAAAATCACCATTTCTGTGTGTTCCTGTCAGGAAGTAGGGAAAAAGGACATAAGAAAAGGAAGAATTGCTCTAAAGTGCAGAATGGGATCCACTCTACTTTTCCTGGTCTCTGCTGCACCAGCTGTCAGCAGCAAGGACACACCAATGACTCTCCCAAGCTCTTTTAAAGAAGAGAAAGTCATTCCATCTGCCCACCTCATACATTTCTTGCAATTTTGTGACGGGTAAAGTTTTAGTAAAAGTAACATTAAAACAGGGAGCGCTAGATGCAACAGCATAACATAAGGCAAGGAACGGAAGCGGCCCCAAAGGTATCATATGCCAATGAAGAAAGACTGCCCAAGCTCAAGACTCATGCATTTCGGTAAGCATTGTGACCGGAGTCAGGGAGTGAGATATACACACACTCACATTCAAATTTTTATTTTATAAAATGTTATTTACCGGCTCCCAACAACCAAGCGCAGGTTTAAGTTGTGTCTCTAAGAGAGAGAGTGGAATATGTTGCACCTGTTGACTGTCAATTCGTGATACTTTCTCATCTCTTAAATTAAGTAAGTATTCCTTAATATACAATGTAGTTAAGAAGGATACAGGATAAATAGAAGGCTTCAAATAGACCCCGTGATCGGTGATCTGTGATTGGTATCTGCCAAAACTGCTTTCAGCGATCGGCCCCAAAAAGCTTGATCACCCTGAGCACATATGAACCCGATTACCTGTCCATGATGTCCAGCATTTCTCCTTGACGACTGACAGGCAGGTAAATAGTCCCGTTGTTCAGCAATTGCAAAGACCCAGTGATTTTGCACACCCGCCTACACACACACACACACACACACACACACACACACACACAAACACACACTAGTGCACACACAACAAACACAGAGCTACTCCCACTTGAAGAGCATCCTTTACATGTTTCTGCTAAATGTTTCTTGTTGTTTCTGCCGCGCCGTGTTCTGCCAGATCAACTCATCACCCAAGAGGAAGCGACACTGAGTGGGATGCACTTGACCTGTGTCCATGTACGCCTCTGGGCTCTGTGTCGCTGCAGCACCGAGTAGGAGGTGGAAATGAAATACATTATATTTATCTCCTGCAATAAAGTGGAGGAACCTCAATCACATATCCAGTTTAGACTACAGTTTTTGTGACAAAAAAGACCCTCTGTAACATCTGTGTGTAATCTGCTGTTTGGAAATGAGAGAGGAACTGGTTCAGTATGATGTGTTGAGTGTTTTTATCGCAGCACTGCGGTTGTCAAGATCCAAAATCAGCAGAGAAACTGTAGCCAGACACTAACACCTCATCATGGTGTAGTAAAACATATTTTAGTCAAGTAAAAGTACAAGTACTCGCGTAAAAATGTAGTTAAACTAAAAAGTCAGTCCACTCGGCCTCCCTGTCCCAATTCTTTATGACTCAGTCCCAAGCAATGAGGGGGCAGAAAATCAGAAACACCTCTAAATATAATGCAGTCCAGTACAACACCATCACTATGTATAATTGAATTAACACCTATGATGGTGTAAAAAAAAAAAAGACGTCATTGCTGAATAGCTATACTGGATTGAAATAGATTGTACAGATTTACCTAATAAAGTGGCCACAGAGTGTAGAATAGCACACTTTAAATGAGAAAAGTAGCTAATTGCACTGCTTGTTACTTCACTCTTTTTCATTATGCAAAAAAACCAAACATGCCTGGATTAACCTGTTAGGGAGCCGTAGTGCTGCCCCTAATGATGCAAAAGTAGGAGCTCACTCAAATCCAATTTTTAGTAAAAGTTAAGTTTTAACTTAAAGGGAGGCCAAGACAAGTGCAACTTTTTGATGCATGCAGCATCAATAAAGGCGTTACATCAGTGTAAGTGGTCTTTAACAATTTGTTAGATCAGTAATGTGACTTGACTATTGCAACTGAGTAAAGTGATGCATCGCTGTTCCTATTTCAGCAAAGAAACAATGAATGATTATATTACCTGAGATGGGAATGTCAAAAAAGTTTTTAGGGTCATAAGAAAACACACACTACTCTGCCGTGTTTGAATAATGAACGTTGTTGAATAAACATTAAAAACAAAATGGTTCAGAATGATCCTCTCAGTGAAGGGCTCTTGGGAGTTTTCAACAAAGGTAGAGACGGGGGTGGCAGCTCTCAGGTGGATTATCGTTGAAGTTCCTCACATGAGTTATAAACAAGCCAAGTGTGTGTTCGGTGTAAAACCGCTGAAATGTATCAGCTCTGAAGCTTTAATGGATTCTACAAACAAATAAAGTGAAATATTAAGTGCCGACTGTGGGGATAGACATTATGACTGTAAAAATCACAATTAACATTGTACAAAGATATAGTAATAACTGAAAAATATGCATGGAATTCTTGCATTAAAGTGATACATAGTTAGATCTACAGTCAAACTATCGCTCTCTGTGGGCTTGAGAAGTGGCTGTAAAACATTAGTATTGTTGTCTTTCATGGAGAACAATGTCTGCTTAAATTCAAGTTTTATACAGTGGAAAACAACAACAATCAAACCACTCCTGCACCATAATCCACTATTCTAATAGTCCACTATTCTAATAATAAGTATGGCAAGTATTATGGGCAGATAATTATGTTAGTACTTAATAAAATAAATCAATCAATCGTAACTTATCATGTCTTACCATTTGGTAATAATCAAACGTTGTGCTTCCCACAATATGTGGCTGGAGTTGCAGGAGCTCCAGATATTCTGTCCATGTGCATCTCTAGTTTGTGATCATGACTTTTCCCCAACAACCTCACCTTCATTGTGTTGCTATGGAAAAACTCAGCACTGTGTGCAGACATCCAGCAGGAAACAGTAACAGCTGGACTCTCTGTCTGTACGGCTTTAAAGCTGGTGAACGGGTGTTCAATTTTGAACATAACTACTGCGAGCTGAGTTGTTTTGGCCACACACTTTATTATGACCATGTACAAGGTACATTTATTTGTCATTCTACAACACAGGGCTGCACAATGAAATTAAAGTTATAGCCCCTTTGACTCTACACACTCACAACACACAAACAAATATCCCTGCTTGCGGTGATATAGATATATTATATAAACACAGAAGTTTCCTCTAATAATACCAACATGGAAGATATTGAATAATGATCTGTAATGGTATGTTCAGACTTTGACCGCTTGACCAGGAGGAGGAAATTACAAATCCTTTTGCTAACTTGAATCATTTACTTCAGTTCAAAGATTTGTAGCCACAGACTACAAACTGACTTTATAAGCAATGTGCTGCCTCTAAAATTCCTTTTTAGTTGAGTCTGAACACACTTTTAGTGTGAACAGGGAACTGATTTTGTTCCGCAATCGATACAAAAACACGAATGAGATGCAACAGTTGAGTCTTTTTCGTTATTAAAGCAGAGATTATCTGTGCCCACATCTGTGGCTTAAACAACAACCCAAAACAGCCTCTTTCCCCTCCACTAATCTCGCTTTGCTTCTCGCCTTTATCTCTTGCTAATCTTTAACTACATCTCAGTGACGTCTATTTTTTCACGATATTTGACAGATGTTTGAGATGTGTATCTTTTGTAACGCCTTGAAGGCTCACTTTCCTTTTGATAGTAGATGGGTGAAGATGTGAGGGACAAGGCTTAAGGAAGGCAAATTCACACAGACGGCATCATTTGCCAAATTGCATGATTTAGCTGGAGAATGGCTTCATATCCGTCTTCTACGCTAATTGTACTATCTTGAACGCTCACTCTGGAAATGAACAATTTGATGTATCCTTGCTCATTCTTTTTGTGTCTTTATTCCTCGTGTTCTTTTTGTTTCATGCTTGATCTTTCTCTCTTTATATACTTTTATCTCTTCCTCTACGTTTCTCTCATTATTATGTCTGCTTTTTACAGAAGAGCATCTTACCCAACATGTCAAGTCGAATATTGTTTACGTATCATAATTTCCATGACATGTATCTTAGAAGCATTAATATCCAGGTCAGATGTTGGTGCTACAATTAATATTTCATTGACCTTGATAGCAGACATTTTAGGGACTTCTCTTCAGCTCAGAGAGTAACTTGGTTTTATTCATTCTTGTAGGAGAAACTACTCCATTTAGTTCCTGCTGAGACACAAATATAACTCTATATGAGATTCTCTCTTCTTTGTTCTATCCATAGAGAAGTGTGTAGAGGGATATTAGACCTTTCCTCAAAAAGAAGAAGTGTCTAGTTACGCTACTTGGGGCATAGAGATGACTACATTCTTCATTAATCTGCTCTGAATTTGTGTAGCTGAATCATTTTGGAATATGAGATCATTATAAGGGAACAATGTTGGTCTTGGCTGTGGTGTGGTCAGAAAATTTGTTTCAACAAGCCACACACACACACACACACACATCCACAAAAACTTCACAGGGCACAAACTTATATGGAAACTGGCAAAAGACAAACTACTCACAATCTGCTGTCTTGATCAGGTAAAGGTGAAAATGTGCAACAATTAGTGACACAACATGGTAATAACTGTCTCCTAAATACTGTACATAAATATTTAAATACATACAAGGACATTATGCCCAGTGTTCACCTCTTAAGGTTGATCACAACATTGTTCCAATGTAAATATCACATGCACATCATACCAAATATAATATTAAGCACATAATAATACACAGAATACACAGCAAGGTGTCCAATGGATGAGATGAAGGCAAAGAAAGGCCTTGGCATGAAGAGAAGTGGCATCCCCTTCAAATCATTCTCCATTTTTAAGGATGCTGTGTAGTCAGATGAACCCATAATTAGGTCTGCGTCACCAGTTGGAGTGAACTGCATAGCATTTAGAGGTTTTTCAGTGGGAAGCGAAAGTAATAGGTTGAAAATGACTCTATGAGAGTGTTGAGACTGAACCAGAACAGTAAAGCTGTGGCCAGGCTATGGAAGGAAATCTGTCTCACCAAATTTTGAATGGATGAGCAATCAATTCTGTCTCAAATCGAACCAACATCCAGCCAATCAGGTTACGCTCCGTTGGTCAGGTGATGCCGAGGCTTGAACTTACAGGAAGGCGGTCAAGAGGCAATTGTAATTCGGATCAACCAATGTAACTTTGCCTGTGGTGACTATGCAGAACAAACATCACGTCTCCTGATGCCTGCTCTAACAATCTTTAATATCTCATCTTTAATATCTGATGCACCTACAAATCCAGTTTCTTTCAAACACACGTGAACAATGGTTATTATCAGACCTCTATTAAAGCACATTACTGGATTTGACTTAATGCAACCTTCCCTTTGAATCTTTAATTTTTCTGCCTCACAGTTTAAAACCTCTTTCACAAACACCTGCACTTGCTCTCACATTTATCATCTCTCTCCCCCCCTTCCACTGTTCTTCGCAAGGCAGCCGGCACATTGCAGGCAGCTGTGGCTGCAGGTGTGGGAGTGAAGCAAAAGATGGCAATAGTTTTCTCTGCTGTCAGAGGGCTCTGCCACATCCAGTCCTCCGCCTGCCTTCACATGCTCCGCCTGCCACAAGCCATGTACTTGACTGCCAGAAATGGGAACAAACATCTGCCTCATTCACTGCTAATGTGGCATAAAAAAGAAAAGGAAAACATATATTGTAAATAGATCTGTCCTTCCTTCTGTTTCCTAGGTAACCGAAACAAGGACCGGCCCTCTCGGCTGCAGTAACTACGACAGCTTGGATTCAGTTAGCTCGGTGTTGGTGCACAGCCCGGAAAATAAGATCCACCTAAAGGGTAAGACTGGATAACACACACACACACACACACACACACACACACGTATATTCATCTTATACATATACACACACAGAGACACAGTCACAGCACTGAAGAAAAGGTCCCCTGAAGGCATAGGATTTTTCGCACACGCACTTGAGCACACACCCTGCCGCCACCTCCATCCACTGGCCTGCCAAGCCTCTCACCTCCTGTGTGTAGTAGCTGGCTGGGATGACCCTTTACTTTACGCTGCAGTAGTTTATATGTCTGTTCTTCCTGACTGGCTCTTAGTCTCATGGGGAATCTGTTATCTTACCAGGCTGTAGGTGGACCGTGTCTGGCCATAGTGACCCCAACCTAACCCCTCCAACGACACCTGGAACACTAAGTACACAAGTAAAGCTGAAGTGGTAGTCCATGGACTAGCCTTCTTGTTTGATTTGAAAACTTATCACCAAATGATTGTGGTGGGGGTAGCAGTGGAATAAGAAACCTCTCTTTCACATTCAGTCACACTGCAAAAAGAATTCTGGGTAATGTTGACTTAATAACCTTACAAACTTTGCCACACATTGTGCAATTAATGTCTAGCATAATGTTTTGCAGCAATACTTACAGTACTATAGTGCTAAATGGAGCGACGCCTGCGAGCTAGTTCAGGCAGTCAACTCGAGCTGCACTGCTATACACACGTGAGATACCTTCACTTTCCACGACCATCTACCAAACACACCCTCCCAATTTGGTGGTCTATTTAAACAGCAAAATTTCCCATCTCTCCCTCTGCCTGTCAATGCCACTGCTGCCCTGCATCAGTACTGCTACCTGTTCTTTCAGCCCCACCACCACCCAGCATCCACCTGCGGGCTGCGGGTGCCCCAATATCTCTATGTAAATATCTGCGGGGAGTGATGAGGTCCGAGTCTAGACGGCAAACTCTATCTATGTTCTGCTGCTGTAATAAACATTTCAGATGTGAGTTGTTTGACTGAACTATAGCGTCTGTATTTACTTTGTGGCAAACAAGCCAGTGTCACAGTGTCAGCCTCTAGTAAAAACAAATAACTGTTCATTCAGCAGCACCCATCTACCAACTCATTTCTGCATTTCACAAGTGAACATCTATTTATTTCTTGGAAGAGATATTTTTGTAATTCCTGGCTGTAATACAAGTATAAAATAGCCTACTACTACTATTATCAATCAGTTAAAAGAAAATTATCAACACACAAGAGTGAAATCTTCAGTTGGATTGCAGGGGACCAGAAAGGTAGGAACGCTATGGCTAGGGGGCTAAGTGTATAAATATGAATAAGGGTATAAACTATTTAAGGTTACAGTAAGGAGCAGCCGTTAGCATGGCAAATTCAAAGCAGTAATGGCCGATGTTGGTGAGCTGGGAAATGAGGTTGTGCGTGTATTCATAGCATTTGAGGTATTTGAGGCTCCTTATGAAACATCCTGGCATTTGGAAGGAACCAATAATCTCACCGGTCAGTCGGCACCTATTTGCATCCAAATGCAAACACTGTTTCTATATACAGTGTGTCCAGTACTAACTGCTGTGAAGGTTCACAGGCGGCAGCCATTGTGTGCTTGTTGCATGTACAGTAAAACACATGACATATGCAGGACACAGAGCAATATGGCCCATGTTCCAGAAACAATGCACGTGCCAATGTGTACATAAGTAGCAGATTGCACTTTTGCCACCCGTGAGTGTGTGTGCATTTTGACCAACAACACAATGATAACCTGGTCGGTTGACAGCGACACGGTTTAGCTGAATAATTAAAAGCAGATCCAGTTTTCAAAAGGCAAGTAATTGAATGAAACTCAGATTATCTTATAGCATGTTACTTTGAAAACACTAGTCTATATGAGTTTAAGCCACAACAGCAGTAATACACTGATTTATATCTCATGTACATTGACAATAAAATATTTTTCTTCTTCAAAATTCAACATGTGTACCGCTGGTGATATTTTGTTTTTCTTGTGAATGAAAGATCTACGCATGGCATGTGGAGGATACAAAACTTAGCCCAAACTTTGGGGAGCGCTTGTGAGCCGCGCACATGGCTGTTGCGTTTACTGTTGATGGTATGCCAAGATGAAACAGGTGTTTAGTTAGGGTGAACACTACACATCCAGTGCATTTTGGGGGTTAGTTTAACACTGAACAAATTTTCCTTATTTGCCAGATTTCCATATTTGATACACTTTTCCGCGATAATTATGCTTCTGCTCCTTACACACCCACCCTTAATTCAACACTTAAAAGGCACACAGCACTTATGTAAATTGGCATTAATGGCCGATAACACCGCAGCGGTGTGAGATCTTCTGTTTGCGCTGGTCCACATCACTGGGCGTGTTGAGCCTGATGTTGGGTGTGTTACGAACATTCCGCCTGCTCTCCCTGTTATCTGGAGAACGTCTGGATAAGATGTATGGACTGATAGTTTCTAAAATATTATACTGATATCCTATAAAATCTCATAAACTCACTGTTGAGTAGCTACAACAGAACGTGTAATTATGTGTTCTGACCAATCGAAACTAACATAAGTGTAGATAAAGGTATAAATACAATACTGATGTCAGAAATATAATTTTTTCTTTTGACGACTTATCTTGACTGAATGTTCTTGTTTGTTAAAGTCCTTCTCCAGTCAAAAAAATTAAGTTGTTTCATAGTTCTTACTGTGTAAGCTTCTCTGTGTTTACCTAAAATCTCTGCAATTTACACAAATGTGTTGTGCAAAATTGAAGCCTGCAGACACTGAGATTGAACTTTCTTAGTTAAGTAGCATGCATCTTGTGTCTAAAACATTTGCATATTGATAGATTCTGGATTCTTGAATGACTCAGACAGAATCAGACAGAAAATGTTATTAAAAGCAGATTATTTGTTAGATGTTTCAAAATATGCCTGTAGAGGATCTTTTAAAGTAGACTCCTGTGTTTGTGTGGAGGCTGATGGATCTCAGTGAAGTTCTACTGGTGCAGGAACAACCCACCATTGGGACATAGTACAGACCAACTTTGTTTTGGGCTAGCTCTGATTTTACTTTGTTTTTACATCACAGTTTTCAAAGGTCACTTGCTCATCAAACAGTGGCGTACAGAATTGTTTGCCTTGGATTTTCAATGGAGTCTGCGTTTTTAGCTTCCATGGTGGCTATCACTGCTCATGCTAACTACCTCATTCCCATTTTTCTTTTTAGATGAACCAGAAGAAATACAACTCATTACTTCTGAGGAAATGTTCTGTGGATTGTATCACTTCAGGTGGTAATAATTCAGTAGCAGATACTCCTTCTACTTTTACTACTAATATGATGATACCAACTTTCTGTTTTTTGGCACATAAGCACATACTGTAACAGACCAGGCTTGTGGAGGGACTGTCTAATGGACAAAAAGATTAAAAGAACATAAAGAAAAGAAGAGAATATCAAAATACCATTATCCTCCCCGGCCACCCGGCCTTGTCCTTTGCTTTAGGAGGTATCATATAAGGAATAATCACTAGCGCTGATCTGTAACCTCTTCCAGAAAGGAGACAAAGGGGTTCAAACTTTCTAGTCATTTAAATTTGTCCTTGAGACTGTACCTAATCCCAAGTGTAAGGTATCACACATTTCATTGAGCCACTGCTTCACAGTGGGTACTTCAGATGTCTCCAAAGCTGAAGTATAATTTGCTTTTCTATTGTAAGGCCAAAGGCAATAGTGTTGTTGTTGCAGTCAGTGTGCCCTGTGCTTCTGAAATGATGAGTATTATCAGCATGGGATCTGGCTTCAGTGTGGCATCTAACAAAGTAAAAATATAGCTTGGTTTCAGAGCAGTAACTCTGTAAAACCTTGAATTAGATTTACTTACATGTATGAATGTATTTTAGTATGTAATGTATCTGCTATCAGTAATGAACTAGACGGTATATTTTTTCTGAAAGAAGAACAAATAACAGCACCTAAAGCTTTTGTTGATAAGAAAGATGTGTTACACGGTTGGACGTAACAGAGGATGATTTCACCGCTTGTGAATTTCCTTCGTACCTGAGAGAAAAGTATGAGAAAATTGGTGAAGGCCATAGATTCTCTTAAATTGCTTGTACGAATAGCTTAAGAACGAATCTGTTTGCACGAGTGGTACTTGCAGGAAGACCAATGTGAGCAATTAGATGGTGAACATAGTGGAGCATTTAGCAGCTAAAAACCAAGATATTTACCTCAAGAATTGGTGGAGACCAAACTAGAGATAAAAGGACAACAGTATTGGACTTACAATTGTCAGGTGGCCAGAAACAAGACTCAAAATGAATGCCAATATTCCTCTGGGTATGCTGGATCTGAAAATAGGCAACTGATTGCTAACACGTTCGCCATACCAACTTTATAAGGTCAATGTTGTGTTTACAGCGTGCTCTGCTGCCCCCAAGTGGCAAATCAATTCACCCTGCTTTAAAGTTAGGAAAAAGATTCTTAGTTATAACAGAGCTTAACAGTTGAAACCTCAGCTAATCAAATTAACCAGGACAGTGTGAGTGTGGTTTAATCAGATTTACGATACAAAAACAAGCAAACAACCAGTAACTCTACATACCTGACATCGCCTTTTCCCAGCACACATACTGGCATCTCTCATGTTAAATAACTCATGTGGTTCAAAATTGGCAATAAATAGTGTGTTCATGTATGGCCCCATCACTTACATTAAGAAGCTGGTTAAGAAAATGAATTTTAAGGGCCTCCAAAGTTTCACAGTGAGTTATTAATAATCAATATTGGTATTTAGTACATGAAAATGACTTTAGACATCTCATTTGTCAGGTCCAGTCCTAGGGAAGTTTTATTTGTGGGTACATTAAGACATTGGTTGTAGGTTAACTGTATCTTTGCTGAAATTGAATTTCTTAAATGCACTCCCATATATTGCCTTTTAAGATAAAGTGTGGAGCTCCCCTCTTTCCAGATAATAGTGATCATCAGATAGTGGAGTCAGGAGGAAAGGAGTCCTCCACCACAGATCTAAATTTTCCTTCTATTTACTAATGGTGTAATGTATGACGTGTTTGTTGTATGTTAATTATGTAATGGAATTGGAGAAAGTGCAACCACAGCAATGTCCAATTCTTCTGATTCCAACCAATTAGCCTGATGGGTTCCATTAACTGGAGTTTTAGAAAAGTCTGAAAAAAAGTGTATATTTCGGTGACTTGTGTCTTAATGAATGATTACCTATCAACTGGGATATTTTGAAACAGGCATCCCTGTGGGAAGATATTTTCAAATTTAACTGTTGAATGTTTGCCTCTAGTACTTCCCAGTAATTCCTACATTCCTGCAATTCCTACATGTAAACCTCTCCATTGTAACAGGATGAACCACTCTAACTACACAGTCTCTTTGTGTTTGAGCCTCTGCACCGCTGAAAAATCATAAAAGAAAAAACATAACAGTATCAGAGACAGAAAAGTGTTACATCATTTTGTGGTGATATGGTAGAAACTCTAAAGCTCCATGCTGTACATTCTCCAGGCAAGTAGAAATTTCTTTGTATTTTCTATTCCCCAAATGCTTCAACACTCCACTGTTCTTACTCTTTCTGATCTCTGACTCTGATTGCGTGTGTGTGTGTGTGTGTGTGCATATGTGCTTTTGTGAAATGAAGACCACTGCTTTGGTGCCAACAGTGGTTACCTTTCTCTCATCATTAATGACTGTCACAACTTTGAAGTGGAGTTGTAAAATCATTATTCTTATTGAATGTTTTTCCAAGGCTTTTTGCCTTCAAAATTGAACCTCTGCAGCTATTAGGTGTGCAGCTCTATTGTGTATATGAACGTGTGTGTGTGTGGGTGGTATTGTTGAGTATAAGTGCAACAACAACACATCAAGAGTCCAGGAACAACACACAGAATCATGTGGGGAGAGACAGGTTTAAGCAGCCTTTAGTTGACATAATCTTCACTCACAAAAGCAAAGAAGAAAGCAACTCCGCTCTCACCACAACGCCCCATGTATGTTTCCAAGAACCATGTGGACAAAGTTTTATCGAGGACAAACTCCACCCTAAGGCAAGTGTAGGATTGGTGCTCATAGAAATACAGATTCAGAGAATGCAGTATCTGTGCCCTACATATGATTCATCTCTGAATCTCAGATGAATCACCTTGGCTACTCCTGGCAGAAGCTTTACTAGGACCCATAGTGATGCCATTCTCTGGCAATGTGTTAGTCCCAAATAATATTAATAAATAAATTACAAATAATATTATAGCAGAATGAACCATAATAACCATAATATATAATAATATATTCCATAAGATCAAAAATATTTAAACCTGCAACAAGCTCAGCTGCTGTATGTTTAAAAATTTAAACATACAGACTTAACAGGTATACGTGCTGATTGCTACTTACCTTGTGGTGTTTAAATTGACATTAATGATGCATTATGTTTAAGATAATGTGCATCCTGTCTGTCTCATCTCTGTCCTGAGAAACAGCAGCTGTCAGTACCTCCTCTGCAGAGTGTTTGTTTTTATCTCCTTACTTCTACAAGTCCATAGTGGGTTATTTGCTGCTCTGTGCGCACAAGAGGACACCGAGATTCAGTTTCAAGAAAATAATAAAATAAAAAGCCGCCAGGCAACGAAAAACCAGTGTAAATTCTGCATAAATGCACCTGGGGATGTGGAGATGACATGCAGCCTCACGCTCAATACTGGACGATGTGTCCCTTTTTTCCATATAGCCTATTTTTTGTTGGACTATTTAAAGTAAAGAATATGCTTTTTTTTTCTATGCCATTAACTTGCTGTGGCCAATTATCTTCTGCAGCTCCTTTAAACTTTAGTTGAGGAGAAGGCATGCATTTAGGTAGAAAAGCATATATATTTATCCTTTATTTATTATTTACCATGTTTTTTATACTTGAACCACAAGCGAATAATCCATCCACAAGCACTTAAACAGATATTGTTAAAATATTTTTTTTGTCAGAGATATTTACAAGACAAAATGATATTTCCACTGGGATGAAACAGGGTCAGGGATGGAGGAATGGGAGCGGTTGAGGGGTGAGATTAAAAGGGGTTGAGCACAAGGGGATGAACAGAGAGCTGAATGGGGACTGATGATGGGCATAGGCCAGGAAATGTGAAGGAGTAAGACCTCTTAGGATTGTTGCAACATCTCAATGTGACTTCTTGTTTAATTGCCCCCCTGTGGTTCTTGTAATGAGAGAGAAGGAGGCAAGAAAGAAAAAAAAGTGGGTTTGGGGGGAGGGCGTTAAGAGAAAGTGTTGTGAACATGAACCTATATGTAGAAAGCACAGGAAATTGGATCAGGCAATGCGTCGCCTTTGTTTGTCAAGAACATTAATATTGGATGATCCTGCAAATGGATAACATTCAATATCCGGGCATGGCAACTGTGGTACAGTTATGGTTAGCGAAAGATTGAGGTTAGGGCAAATAAACTGTGATATGGTTAGGAAACTAAAACACTTAGATAAGGTTAGGGAAACATCATGCTAATGGTTAACAGAAAAGTCAACGTTAATTGCAAGTATGTTACTGGACATGAACACTAGTATCCTACAGGAAAGCCTGATTTTCTTCATGCCCATCCAAGACCCCTATTTCCGCATTGCTACATAGGGCACACTACTTCCTGCATTGGCCCTGAACATACTGGGCTGATAAAAAGACAAGTCTCAGATATCAAGCTAAACCAATAAGCTTTGGTTCACTTGTGGCAAGAAAGAACAAAACCCGCTCTGCAAGTCCACTAGACCTTGGCCTCCCTCCTGTAGTGACAAGTACACAACTGCCACTTTAGTCCTCCTCTGAGACCTCTCTGAGTACTTTCAGGGTCTCCAGCACACAGAACTGATGCCAAAGAGTTGAGGCAGTCCATTCATTTGTAGCCAGGATTCTACCCTCAAAGGACTTTAACAGCAACCACTACCATTTGATAACGTGGCTATAACCTTGTCCCCCATTCCCTCCCTATTCTATTTCTGCATTCTCCTGGAAAGCCCCAAGCACTTTCATGGCACCAGCTATACAGTAAGAATCCTTGAATCTGTCCAAGGAGGTCCCTTTGTAAAGACTTTCTCAAGGCTTTTTGTAGTCATTGTTCATAATTTATAATGTACTTATTATAATCATAATGTGTATGTGTATGTGTGAGTATGTTTATGTTCACTTTGACACCAACTCACACTGTTGCTTGAATACCAAGCCTTTGCATGTCAAGTAAAGGTTCCATGGAAAACCTGTGCAGTTGCAGAGAAAGGACAGCTCTTCTCAGTTGATCTTTACCTCAAACATAACACAATACAAAAGCCTATCCCAGAAAATTAAACCCTCTCCAACCTCAAAAACTACTTACCCTTCTTTTCTATCCCAGTCTGTTCAGGATCCTGGGAAAAATGAGTCTATAATAGATGTCCCTGGAACACAATATAGGCTTGCTCCCAAAGTACACAGTCAACGTAGTTTCTCAGTGCATTAGCTAGAAAGGATTTTATAATGCAAGCACAAAATGGCTTTTTAGTCTGACACCATTGCCTGCTGACAGCTGCTTGGTGGCCTTCTCAGAGGGACTCCAGGAAAACCTCTAACAGATCCTCCCCGACAGCACCCCAAACATGCTTTTAGAACTCTGTTGGAATTCCATCAATAGCGGGAGCAGGGCCTAGGGACAGATGCTGTACAACACTTGTGAGCTCCTGCAGGGTGAGAGGTCTGTCAAGTGCCTCCCTCTGCTCAGGCCTAACTCTGGGCAGTCACTGAAACAAATTCTCAGCACACCACCTGTCACTGTGTAACATGGCATATAAATCGTTTGCCAAATTCCTTATCGATGCCAGAGCGTGCCAGAACTCATCGGAAGAGAGCACGAAACAACCCAGGAACCCAGCTGAAGAAAATGTGCATTTCATTCTTTGCGACAAGTCTGCAGAAAATTCAAGTGACAGTCAGATGGAAATGTCACAAGTAAGAAAGAATAAGACAGGCAGGCATAAAGATAAGCATGTAAAGAGAAAGGGAGAGTGTGTCATACAGCAACATCTGTGCCAGCCCATGTACTGTACTGTATATTGAAGCTGGGTCGCTGCCAAAGCCTGAGGCTCTGAGAGCGGAAGCACAGTCCAAGGGTACCAACACCATCTCCTCTACAGCCAAGAGTGCATTCTAGTGTAGTGGACCAAGCACTAAAGCAAAGGCTTAGAGAGAACACACACGCACACACACTCGGACACACACTGACAACAGAGGGGTGGTGATCATGGGGGAGGCTTAAGAGCTTCAAATTGCCCAAAATGGAAAATGTGGTCTCTGCTGGAGATTGAGAGATAGAAAGAGAGGGAACCATGGGTCTGCTATTTCTGGTCTACTGGGGTGATCTAAATCTGTGGCTGGATGGAAGCAAAGCCTTATGGGTAATGACCCTAAAAGCCCCCATCAGAAGGAGACACCCACAGGTTTGTTCCTGAAATTCATGGTGGGGACTGGCAACAGATGCCTGAATATAAAAAAACAACAGATTTTTTTTGTCACTGTTGTCTGCCAAAAACACACATTGTAAGAGTTAACACAAGATATATGAAGCAAAGTCATTCCAAAGGTTTTCATCCATAATCTGTAACATATTTTATTAATCTCCTGTCATTTCCGATACTTTCAGTTCCCCCCCTGCCATGTAGTTGCCCTCAGTGTGTTCCCGCCAATCCCAGTCACCTTTATCCCCTCACCCAGCAGCACAACTGTTCCACATCCCCTGGTTATCTCAACTGCATATATACCAGCCCTCTTTCCCCTGTCATGTGCCAGATCGTCTAATGTACTATTCAGTCTTGGCATTCCAGCCTCTAGTTCCTATTTCTCGCCTGCCTGCCCCTTGCCTGCTTAGTTTGCCCTCACTGACTGATTATCTGTCACCAAACTCTGCTTTGAACTGTTACCAGGTAAACAATTGGTGGCGTTCAACTGCTCTGCCGAGTCTCTGTGTCCAGATCCGTTACAGTGTGGAGGATTGATGATTGATTGATTCACTGAGTGATTAAATGGTTGTCTTAATACTCCCTCCACAGAGCATTATGCAATTAATAAAGTGACACCAATGTGAGACTAATTAAAACTTAAAATTGGCTATGAATCAAACTGGATTTCAAAGGATGGTAGCAACCTGGAGGCATAATAATGAGTGACTTATTGAGAATATTTTCTGTTTTCCCTTTCTTAAATCACCATGCTCTTCTATGTACAGCATTTCTTGTGATATTCAAAATGGAGGTTTACAAGCATCGACTTAACTTTGCTGACCACTGTGATTGTCATGTCATGTTAAATTCTAGGACAGACATAAGCTATAAATGAGCTTTTCTTTATTCAGGAACAGAACCCAGAAGTTCCTGTTTCACTTCGGCTCTCTATTAAAAGAGCTGAAAACATGGCACGGAGGCAGCCTGGCTTAATAGTGCCACTAGTGGTCAAAAACCTCAAATGATACCTTTAATCTGATTATACTTTTTACAAACAATGAGTAATTTAAGTAAGTATTTGTAATAAATTTACACAAAACAATTGACCATTGTCACTGAATACACTTGTTTTGACCAGTGACACTGGCTGTTGTCAAGTAAAACTCTCCAGTTTAATCCAATTTGGTGAATATTATGTTTTAAAGTCACCTGGAAAATGAATTTGAAATTAAATGGCTTTGTACAGGATGGCTCCATTATGCAATATTTGGGCTGAAGAAAATCTAAAAGTGTCACTGAATTAATAAAAAAAAAATGCATGGTGGTCGAAAAGGAAAAAACAAGGCTGTATTTCAAGTTGTGAAGTTTGTACTGTAGAAGACTTTCACCCAGTGATGCGCTCATTTGATTGCTTGGTTGCTGAAAAGGCTTTCATTTTGGCTTTCATTCAAATGTTCAAGGATGTGACTCCTTTTCTGCTAATCCCCCTCTCAGAATTTATGTGTGTGACAATTCAGAAAGAGTCATGATGAAGGCCTCTTTTCACCTAAATAAGCGTGCTATATCATCCCCACCTCACCTCATTGACATTCACACAAGTTTAATTGCATCGTTAGGGCTTGTGTGGCTTCAAATGATATGAAATGCCAAATAGGGGTTAATATTCATCCCAGACACATTGTGTGACACATGAAGTGAGTGTTTTTTGTTCATTTTTGGATCAGCAGCTGTGAGCTGCATGATGAACAAGATTTTGCTGAATACTAATGTGCTGCTGCAATAATGACGTGTGTCAAAGTTGAAAAGCAGCAAGGTGAGAACAGGAATTAACAACAAGTGTTTCACTTGTGCCTATTCAACCATGCTGAATAAACTGTTTTCACTCTCCACTTTTGTTATGTTCCTTATAAAAATCTATCAAGTTATGCGGGATACACAAAGTGTATTTTCTCTTCCTTAATCCTCTAATAAACATATTATACTGTATATACAGAAGACATTATACATAGGGTTAGGATTACATTCTCTACATATACATGTAGAGAATGTTAATGTCAAGTTGTTACTATTGTTAATAGTGTTCTGAGGTATTCTACATCATGGAGGTAGTAGCAGCGGCAAGGTAGCGAAGGGGGAGCTTAATAGTAGTAGTAGTTTGATAAAAACAGTTTAGAACAAGGTCCACTTACTGGAAATGTGTCATCTGGTGATGAAAGCTACAGGATGTGGGAGAAAGCTCTGGAAATTTTCTAGCAAGTAGGCCTTGTGCTAAGAATTTTTTGTGTTTAGACTATAATGCAAGTTAACTTATGCTGACATGAAAGTGGGATCTGGTGTTTTTCCTCTGAAGGCCAAATCCTCAAACCAACATCATATTCATGGGTGTGCCTCAGTCAACTTAAGACTGACTGTATCGGCCTTACTGAATGTGGCCTGCCCATTTTTTCGTTTGTTTCCTGTTTTGCCTCTTAGCTTCCAGTTTGTATTGCTGGCTGTAGTAAATACAAGTAAAATGTCTCAGCCCTGATCGGTTCACAAAGCTGGGAACACATATGGCCTGACAACAACAGTTCCACCACAGATTAAGAACACGAACTAGCTTGCAACTAGCTGACTGTGATGATGCAGGTCATTGATATTGTTAGCATTCTTCACAAATTATCACATAACCAGCTGGTTTTTGCTTTGTTGGTCTGAGAGCTGTTATATCTTAACTTTTCACCCAAATATATAGTATATATTTTGTTGATAAAAAAACTTGAGTAATCAGCTTGTTACACAATAATAAGCCTATGTCATGGAAAACTGAACTGTGCATTGTAACAGTGTAACTAACCAAATGACTCCACTGCGCACTCTTCATGTCCCGTGTGAAACCAAAAGTCAGTGTTGACATATTTTAAACTTAACGAAACTTAATGTACGTTACTTAACTTATGTAACTAACATAGTTATTTTAACCCAAAGCATAATCTTTTTCTAAACCTAACCAAGTAGTTTTGGTGCCTAAACCTAACCAAACGTTAACCACATATTTATTATTGTTACCATGACGACGAAGGTCCGGTACACCTATATACTGTATGTCATTTTGGGAGTCATTGGCAAACTACCTATTCTGTTGTTTAGATTGGAGTACTTGTTGTTTAAAGTAGCTGTATATCATCATTTAATTCTAAAGGTTGAGTGCATGAAAACAGCGTTCAAAACAGAATGATCTGACTCTTAATACCAAGGCTTATTTGGAAACTACTTTACCACTACTGCTGTAGCAAAAAAAGAGATACATCCTTACGAACCTAGAGCAGTCCACAGGAAAATGACCACATCTACTTTCAAATGTGAATAATTGATACTGAAAGAAAGAAAGACAGATCAACAAACGGCGAGGTGGAAGAGAGAGAGAAAATGGGATAGGGATTGGGGATGGGAAGAGTGTTATTTAGCTGTCTCCCATTCTGAAGACACCCCTGCCAGATTTGCATCCACACACACACACACACACACACACACACACACGCTAAAACCTCAAAGCACCTGCCAAAGCATGGAAGATGAGAAATGTGACTAATTACATCTCTTTCCAAGCCATTGAAAGAGTAAATACCAAAGAAGAGACATGCATATTCATAGCAGGGCACAGCAGGATTGACTTGGCTGTTGAAAATCATCCAGAGTAAGATTGTGAAGTGGGGAGAGAGGAGCACAACAAATTGATGATTATTAGGCAGACAGACAGACAGACAGGGAGAAAGACACGGACCAACAGACAGATTCAGAGAAGCAGCGTGAACACCACACAGCAAGTCTTCTGAAAGCCGCCTGCTGGTTTCTAACAGATGACGATGCACTTTTAAGAAAAAGCACACATTGGCTTTTGATTTGGTTTAATAGACAGTGCAGTCATGAAACTTTGCCACCATAATTAGCATACCACTGTATTTTTAATATATTTAAATCATGAAAGCAGTGAAATTGAAACTGCGATGTTACCCCGCTGTTAAAGGACATGAAGATGGACATTGAGCATTTCTTTGTGTTTGACTCTGTGGCTTGGGTCCTCAATTAGTACATTACAAATCTTATATTGTAAACTATATAAAAACAAGATCCATTTTAGTGTATGTAATAACGAGGTCTTAAATGGTACTGATGTTCATGATGACATGCGTGTCAGGAGTTTTATTTTCCCAATCCTTTTGGGTAAGAGACTTTGTACAGTATGTGATTTGATTTGCCATGAATCTGTATAGTTATATTGTCTCATCTTTCAGTATGTCAGTGCCACCGGTAGCTGTGAAAACTTTGCCAGTAGGCCGTTTTCAACAGCAGACATTTTTGACTTGGCAGACTGGGAAAACCACTGATGTTACTGACAACATTAAAAATGACTCCGTTCCATTCAAGTGTGCCATGATAGTGTGACAGGGACTTTGAAACCGAAGCAGCTAAATGGAATTAAGCCATCATTAGTTTTGTTGTTTACATCTGTGACATAGCAAAATGTATTCTGTAAGCCTTCTGTTCATCATTCCAATTTAACACCAAACGCAGAGTCAAGGGGTTGTTAAATTAGCTTAGTTACACCTGTTGGTTGGGAAAAATACTTCAAGTACATTTTTAGGACAAAAAGACAACAACTAAATTTGCTATTTTGTAAATCTATAAGCGAATATTTGCCTCGCTTTATTTGTTATTATTTGTCTATGTTTTCGACAAACAGCCAATATACCAACTGAACAAAAAGCTGTAGCTGTTAGCTAGCTAGTATTGTACACACCAAACGTGTGTTTTTGTGTGACGACTCAGATGCTACTCATTGTTCAAACTTCTTTTTTAAATTTTCTTCCAGTTTCTCTCCTGTTTCCACTTGGTATGTGTGTCCTGTCTGTTTTTGTCCACAAATGTCTTTTTCAAGACTATATGCAACCATAGCTATCAGTCCAAACACACCTTAAGACACCTGTTACAGCACGACTTTGGCCGGTTGCACGTCACTTTGACTTTTTAAAGGAAAACGTCATTTAAAAATTACAAAAAATCTTTTTGGGTAGGGGCAAATCATTTCCAATGGGAAAAACTGAAGGAACTAACATGCGGAGCAGGAAAAACAATGTTCAGTGTTTCTCTTGCATTTCTGTCTGCAGAATAAATACGCATTAATCATGAAAATAAGGCTCAACATCTGTCATCTCCATAATTATTACATTAGATATGCTTTTAAACAAAAAAATGGACAAAGCTCAATGGCATGTCTGAATATTGTAAAAAAAGAAAAAGAAAAAAGCTCTGATAATGATTTGAGCGTCTCCATTACACAGCGGGAAGAAGAAATAATGAAACCTGCAGATAAGAAACAACCTGTACATGGCAGGTTAAAACAGCAGGTTGTTTATGGTGACTGTAGACTAGGTGACAGTTGCTACTGATAGCTCCCCAAACTACTAAAATATGCCCCTGGGCAGGCTTCTAAACTTATTGTAAATGCACCTACAGTGTCTGCCTGGTGCAAGAGCTGCCACTGAAAATGATACGTGCTGACTGCTCTGGAGAAAACAACCTTTTTCCTTGCCCTTGTGATAATACCAGCACACATAAACATAGTTAAAGTCTCTTCATCAGTCAGCTAGAGAACAGAGCTATTTGAAATTTGGTTAAGTGACTGTTCTTTTCAGGCAAGAGCACCCCACACAATAGACACAGCCAGCTGATGAGCTGTTGTCTTTGCACATGTCATTTCTATTGACCTAAGCCATGATAAGACATGTTATTAATGTCAGTACCTCTATGCAATATTAAATGATGGTGCGCAGGCTGTACTGCAGATGAGCATTTTAATAGCTTGCATTCTGAGTTATATACTGGAGCTTGAATTAGAGGTCTTATAGACTGTGAATATATGACATAATTACAAATCATGTTATATATTCTTAATTTTTAAGAAAGGTGCCTTTTAAAACAAGATTTCCATCCAACAGCAGTGGTTCCAAGCCGCACTGTATGCAGTGCTGGAAACTTCCTGATGTGTTGAAAATTACACACATTATTTTTATAATAATAGTTTATAATCCTGTAAGAAATGCTATGAAGAGTACAAATGCTATGCTAAGAATTGCATTTCCTAATGTTCTTTGTACATAAAATGAAGGAATTTTACAAAATGCAATTCTAAAAATGCAGCTCCACATTTTCAACATTTCTACTTTCAGCCTTACAAAAAATAACATGTGAAAGCATGTGGAACCAGCTTGTAAAAGAACAGTTAATGTTGAAAATGAAGAAATACCTTACCGTGTGTTTCTCTTTTTTTCCCCCAGGCTTGCAAGATGTCCTGCCAGAGTTCCTGCGTGGGCGTTTTGTGGAGGCAGCCCTCAGCTATGTGGCATGCAACTCGGAGGGCGAGTTGCTCTGCCGCAACAACGACTGCTGGTGCCGGTGCTCTCCCCGCTTCCCAGAATGCAACTGTCCCTTCGCTGACATCAAGGTCATGGAGGAGAACCTGGAGAAGAGCAAAGAGGCCTGGAGCAGCTTCAACCAAGAGTTCATGGAATCAGGTACGGGCTGGGATGGTTAATATGAAACTGGTTGGGCTGGCATTGAGGTGGAAACTGCTTATAATGAGGATGTGTTGAATGAGGTTTTGGTTAAATGTATAAAACATTGGCAAAGATAGTCAAAAAAGCTTCAACCAACAGCTGTTGGAAAAAAGTTAGGGTTGGTAGGTTGTGTTGACTGAGGTTTTAGTTTAGCTTTAAGGCCTGGAGGAACTTCAGCTAACATTTCATCCAGTCATGAACTGTATGAGTTGGCGTGACTAGCGTGGGCAAAATATATCTGGTAATATTTGTGTGGTTAACTTTAAGGTATAATACGTATAGATAATAAGTTTATATTAACACCACTGTGTATAACATTTGTATGTAATGACATGATCTTTAATGTAACTTAACACTAAATCCTGGTCCTGGTCCATATTGATAATTACAGCAGCATTATTCTGTCCTCTAGAGCCCTCAAAATTTTGCAAAAAATATATGATGTACTGAGTGCATGCATCTGAGAGGGGTTGAAGTAGGAATACTACATTAGTAGGAAAATGAATCCAACTACAAGTGCTAAACTAGTAGTTTACAGTGTTGACTAGCATTATAGTGGTAGGAACACATTTCCATCCTGCCTATTCTGTCACTCTTCTCTTCTGCTGTATCTGCTGAAGCCTCACTAAGCTACGCTAGCACTTCAAATGGCTCTGATACACAGACTTGGCTGTGAGTGAAGGTGGACTCTCAGGGGAACTGGAGTCACTTTGCATGTCAGATGATAAAAAGACGTTTCGGGTGGCGCAAGTGAAACACAGGCTGTTGCCTGCCTGTAATCAATTAAAACAAGAGTTATGTATGCAACTACGGTTCTATGAATTCTGGATGACCGCCAGATGTATTATCTAGGCATTAACAAGGCTGAACACGCTGAAACGTGTCAGTGTAGAAAGTCAGGAGGACAGAGAGAGGGAAGTTGGATCAACGATCTGACGGAGCAGTGAGGGGGGTGAGAGTGTCAGTGATTGTGGGATGACCGCAGGGGTGGTAGAGCATGTTAGCCTGAGATCGCCAGACCAATTCACAAGCAACGAAACATGTGATGCTGAGTGAATCCTGAGGGAAGTACGACAAACACATTTTTCTTATCAACAAAAGCTTTAAGAGCAGTTGTTTGTTCTTCTTTTAGAGAAAATATACCATCCAGTTTGTTTAATACTGACATGATAGCAGATTCAGAACCTTCCACATCAGCGGCAGCCATCTTGGTTGTTTACGAAAATGCCTCAACGGTGCTCCTCTGCACAGTCCATGTTTGATAAACGGTTGTGATTGCCCCGACCCGGGCCTGGTCGTATGGAAATCTATCTGAATGGGAGGGGGACCAGACGAATCTGCCAGAGCAAATAAAACATGAGCTCGCAGATTTGTCTGGTTCCCAGGCTAGGAGCATGTGTATGTTTGAATGCAGTTTTTGAATTTGTGAACAGATGTTATGTTGCTCTTTAAAATTATTCTGAAGGCATACATTTGTTTGTAGACCAACATGATGTTTCCAGTTAAAGTAGGTGCCGAGTATGGATTGCTTTTAGCTTTACTGTTTGTCACAGTTTCATTATTGATACTACCACTGGATGGCGCAAAAGTACAGAATTTTCAAATCCAACAGTGGCTTTAAAGAAGAGTTCAAAGGTCTTGTTTTAATGAGAGGAAAGATTCCTTAGCATGTTCAACCAAAACCTGTTTTATTCTGTGAATGTACTGAAAAAACAGTAAAAAGGCATTCCACCAAAGAAGGGAAGTTCCCTTATAAAATGTTATGAGGAGCACCCCCCGGATGGTGGTCATAAAATATTTGGACCAGTAAGATTGAAATCCAGACATCAGCAGCAAATAGGCTTTAAAAATCCTTGGCTGTTTATCAGATCAAATGAGCTGATAACTTGTTCTGATACAATCCAAAACTTCTTAAATACTACCCCAGAAAAAAAAAAAAAAAGTATATTGTCCTTTTGAAATCCCCAATAGTTGACAGCCTTTACGTTTTTAAATGTAGATTTTGTTTATTTTGGGTTATATGAATTAAATTAAAGTCTTAGTAGATATTTTCTCCAGAGTCGTAGCCTTGAAAATAAGCTTTTTAGCCCATTCAATCAGCAATTTCACCGAAATTTGAATCAACACATAGATAAGTTGTTGTTTGAGGCTTTGTTCAAGGCTTTTCCCTCATATAACATGAGGCTCAGTTGATAAAATACCCCTATTATTACATGACAGTGTTCTCATTTTGGCTCGGTGTTGAGACATGCTGAGGATGTACTGACTGTGTTAGAGTAAAAAAGAGACAGGAGCTCTGGACAGCTGGACAGGGACTGTGTTGCATAAGATTGTTCAGTTCCAGTTACAGATGTAGCAGGTGGGATGTTGGATGATGATTTATAGCCCCAAGCTGGATGCAGTTTATCCTCAATAACACTCTGTTTATGTAGAGTGTACCTGTGAAGTGTTTTTCTAACTGTGTTTATAATCATTTGTGTTATTGCTGACAGAGTGATGTGTGAGAACCTACCTGGATTACAGTTCAGTTGCTGTTTTCTTCATAAAGAGACATTATATGCAAGCCTAATATATGCGCATGTAATAACTTAATAAGTATTAACATGTTTAATGTTGTATCTGAGGGGGCATTTAGTGTTGCATAGAAAAACTCTGGCAGAGCTGATGTTCTGTGGGAGTAAACCCACAGAACATTTTATCTACATTTTCAAGTGACAGTCTATTCCCCAGGGTCGAGGGACATTGTCTTATGAGTCCATCAGCAGCTGTTTATACCCTATATTTATTTTTACTGGGATGCTTTGTCAAGTAAGCTCTAAATCAGCAAACAACTGAAGTGAATCCAAAATTTCTCTGATTACAACACATGACTGACATACAACACTTTGGTTGTGTGTCCAACTTTTAAAGCAAGACCATGTAGCATTTTCTGAACAATGGCCACAAGTTACAATTATGGTATTAAATTGTAACTTGGTAATAAATACCCTCATAACGTCAGAAAACTCAGCAATACTGCCAGCTAAAAGCAATATCTTGCTAAAGTTTGCTAACATTAGCCACCATAGCGTGTTGCATGGATGACGTATTTTTGTAGGCCAACACGGATGTTAGCATCGCCCTGCTTCCCTCAACAGAAAGCCAATGGATTTTGGATTATAGCAGAAAATAAGCTCTGTGGCAGACAAACATTTATGATACTTATGTGTTTTGTTCAGCAAGATCATCTTCACAATGAACACCACTTTTAGGATTTTTGAAGCGTAAATACATCGTCTGAAGAAAAAAGCTAACTTTAGGCTATAGAAGAACTACACCACGGTCACATGACCTCAACGTCACCACCACTAAGCTTCCAACTTGTAATTTTGCGCGCTTACCTCTTCTACAAAAGAACTTTCAGAAAGTTTGAGTTAGAATAGTTTGCCAGAACGCGAGTATAAAGACAACGAGGCTGTAAAGGCGGACGAGTGAGTAGATGAGTTTCTGTGTTCGCTGTGATGACATTTAACGTCCCCGACAACCTCTGTAGTCTCATTTAGCCACTTGTTAGCAACCGCCTTTTTAAGACACGTAAAAGCTTCAAAATTAAAGGGGCCTTGTGTCAAAATATAGATTTAACACCATTATTCCTGTTTTTTAGCTGATATTGTGGGTGGGGTTGATAGGGGCCCAACAGCAAATTTCCCCTAACTGGTTAATCCAACCATTATCTCAGCAGTTACTTTGGTGAGTACAATGTTATCAAAACAAATGGGAATGATGGCCAAAATTATGGAAATGAAATCCAAGTTCTAATAAACCAGAATCATCCTTTAAAGCAAGACTTATCTTTCTTATCTTTTGCTGTACAGCTGCAAGTGGTAATTACAGGATGCTGAGACATTCAATTCTGTTGATATCTGAGCGGCGAGAGAAGAGAACCGCACTATTGTAACAGGAGGTAAACACTTTTTAAAGGGGAACAGAAACATGTTTTCAAGTTAGGTGGAAAGACTTACTTTTCGTTTTACTGTTTTGACGCCTCCTTGCATGCATAGACATAGACATCTTTATTGTCCACTCGCGTGTAAATCAAAGCAAAGCACATGGTGTAATAAAAATGGAAATAAAAGAAAGGGAAATGACGAGGACAGTTCATACACACAGACATACATACACTTAAAAACCTCCACATGAGATAGAATATGGCATGGATCAGAAACATCTGAAAACCACAGCAACAGTTAGTGTTACTGACCAAAATCCCACTGACTGAGTGACAGGAAAGGGTCTTGCTTTGGCAAGAATTACCACTTATACCATGGCAACAGACAGCTAGTGAGTTAGGACCACCTAAAATGTGAATATATCCCACTAATGTTATGAAACTTAGCGCTGTTGATAATGACCTATGTTACAAATTGGCGAGCTAACGAGCAAAGGGCTGATAAATTAATGAAAGCAACTGGGATGCATCTGGCAAGATGTGTGGTAACATTATGATAAAAATAAAGCCGGTTATGCTAGCCTGAGAGGTAGTTTTTGTAACTTAGTGTTACCTGTTGCCAGTCTCTCTGTTTTCTTCTTGTAACGTTCAAAGCTCCGGTGGATGGTGGCTGTCGCATGTCCTCTGACATGTTTGTTATGGTCACTCCTTCTTGGTCTTTTTATGGTTTATGCTGGCTGGACAAAATGAAGTGCTCTACTACCACCCTCCATTGCTATTGAGTGTGTTTTTGGTGTCATTGTTTTTCCCCTCAGAACCTTTGTTTACACCTTGTTGCTTGGGAACACAGATATAACAGTACTTTCAGCTGGCACTTCAGGAAAATAGGCTGCAGCGGTCAAAATGGAAGTTAGTGTCGGTGTCGCACATTATTTTTATTGTTTAGAAATCTAACTTTTGTTTTTTATGAGGGAGAATGTGCTTTTTTGTCCATTTAAAATGACACAGTTTTGCTTTAAGGCCAATGTAAGATCCTCACACTGTTTGATTCTCTCACATGACAAAGCACACAACAACAACCCTTAAGTTGTGCACGGTTTAAGAGAACAACACTGTCCGCTTTGTTGTCCACCTCTTTGTTGTCCACCTCTTTGTTGTCTGATTGTAGTAGCAATAGTAGGATCTGAAAAAATAGTAGCTGTAGTAATACAAGTTGTAGTGGTAGTAATATTTACTAGTAGAAGAGGGATGAGAAATAATAAAAAGTTGTAGTAATTGTATTGTCAATGGTGAAAGCTATAATTTAAGAATAAGTCATTTGAATTTATGCAGAAAAGAGACATTTTCCCCCTTATATGAAATCAGAAAGATGACTTCATAGCAGTATGAATCATTTCTACCGAGCTAAGCTGTTTTATGAAAAGTTAAATGACAATTCAATATTTTCACTTATTAATTCTCTAAAAACACAATATGTATGACTTACTTTATTACTCCGTGGAACTTGGCCAGTTTTCTGTTTTCAGCTTACTTTTAGAAACTGCTGCATTATTAGACATAATATAGTAATGTGTGACAAAGTCTAGAGCCAGTAGTGTGAAAGCTGTGTCTTAGTATTCTGGTCCACATTGACGGAGACCCCATCAGGTGTGCGGCCTAACTCTTGTTAATTTGATTTCCACCAAGCCAGGCTGCTTTATCAAAACTATTCATCACAGAGAGTGAGACACAGGTGTGTGATGTAATGGCGGCAATGATGCAGAACTATCCAGGCATCACTTCCTAAATTAGCTGAAGCTTCTTCATTTTTTTTTCTTCTCTACATCTCAAAACATCACCAGCTCACTTCTTAATGACTTGGATGGTCTAGGCAGGATTTCACTGCAGACAGGTTTCTGGCAGCTCTTCTTAAACTTTGTGGGTGTGTTGTGTTTCCCAGCAGAGCTCAGGTGATTGTGTGTGCTGCCATTTATTTGGAAATTGCTTATTGAGTGACATTACAGAGGTAAACAGCATTTCTGTGCATTCACTTCACTTCATTTTGCCAGCACCTGACTTTGCAAAGTTGCTTTTTTTTGCTGCATATTAAATCTTTATAAAGATGCACCGACAGTGTATAGAAAGGAGAGGGGGAAGACGTGTAATTGCGAGGCTTTTCTTGTTCCGCTGACGTTATGGTTTTTGTCAGGAGCTTAACTTTGTGCTGTTTGTCATAAAAAATGAGGCCTTTAGTACTTTTAGAGGCTTGTGTGTTTTTAGTAACGAGCTAAAAATATCATGAAAGGCTCCTCGGTTCGTAACACACACAGACACACACAAGGACAGACAGCACAGACAGGCATTTACTGTACACCCACAGGCATGTATCCAGGGGATCATCAAAGTTTTATCTAATTTTAAGGAACACACACACTCCACTTACACATTCACACACCTAACCAGACTCACACAAGGCAAGTTGAGATGAAAAATGAATGCAGAGAGATGAGAGGAAGGTAATCTACTTGACAAATATCGTTTGACTTTCAGAGCTCCCCCTCTCTGTCTTACTATCTCTGTCCCTCTTCTGCATCTTCTCTCTTTTTCACACACACACACACACACACACACACACACACACACACACAGTGTTTGCACTTTTGGCTTCTGGGGGTGCCTAGGAAGTTGGGCTGAATCTCGTCTGCTGGGATGGGCTGATAAATTTATTGTGGCGAGGGGAAAACAACTGCGAGGATTGTGTGTGTGTGTGTGTGTGTGTGTGTGTGTGTGTGAGAGAGAGAGAGAGAGAGAGAGAGAGAGAAAGAGAGAGAGATTGTCCATGTGTGTTAGACCGACAGAAGGAGGACAAGGAAGAGGCTTAATCATTTTGTGTGTCTGTGTGTTAGAGGAAAGAGGAGAATAATACCCTCAAACCTCAGCCACTCACCATTTCCTCAGCTAAAGATCCAAAGCTAACTTGATAACTACACACACACATACAAATCGCAAGAGCTCTCTGCTGTAAGGTTCTTCTTCTCTTTTCTTTTTGGATAGATCTCGTGTACAGTTTGGGGAGGCAAGATGTCCTGGCAAGGTGTGAATAAGTTGCGTCTGGAACATCACACCTTTGGTTTTGTGAAATTGGAAAACACAGCCAGCTTCAAGGCTTAGCACTAGATTCTGGTTCTATACACTGTGTGTATGAAATTGCAGTGCCACATTTCTAATACAGAGTGCTGTAATTTATGTTTCCCCTGTCAAAGTTCTTTGTGAGTGTCTTAGCTTCTCAACTCAGGTACAGTGATCTAACTTGTTTTGTCATTAGTGACGAGGAGTTTAAATAAATGAGAGAAAAAAAACATAACATCCCGGGTGTTTAAGTGTCTCTGGTGCTTCGATGGTTTTAGCACCTCATTTGACAGGATTTCGCCACATTGCTGCCATTATGACTCCAAATTTAATGTATTCAGGCTCATATTTCCTGACCACACACTTTGGAGCTTTTACTGGCACAGGGTTGTCTCCCACGTCACTTTATCGTTCAAAAACCGATCCATTTTGTGTCACTGCATCCGAGGGAACGTTAGCTAGCTAACAGCGGCAAAGCACGTTTGTCTCAACCTGATGATGTGTGGTGATTGGCTGGTGATATTCAAACGTAACTGGTCATTGAAATTATGCATTTAAGATGTTGATATTTTTTATTTATGTGAATCCTTGAGCACATTTAGATATAAAAATAACTAGCTTTGTAAATTACCAAAAATGTTTTTATTTTTTATTTTAATCTAACCATTTGGCAGTACCACTGCCTCCGCGGCCCACTAGATGGCACTCTGAGGCTCACCATTGGGCCGTGGCCCACTGGTTGAGAATGGCTGCTCTAGAACACTAGAACACAACACAACTGGCATTATTTTATATTTTTCTTTTTATCAACAAATACCATGAAAACAAACAATGCGTTAGTCTGTCTGTCAGTGTTCTTTGATGTCCAAGCCCATTCAATTCTAAAGAGGCAAACATTTTTAGAAAAGGGTCATAAATGTATAGTTTAGTTTTTTTTTTTTAAAGTTTACTTTTTTTACTCAAGCAGAAGTAAATTTAGCATTTATGGGGACTATTTTCAGCTGCGGATTAGTACACTTTTGGTGCTCTAGTGAGTATTTCAGGCTTCAGGACAGTGTATGTGGGAATGACTCCATAAAAACTACAGTGATCATGTTCATTGTAATGAAGCAACCAAAACCACAAAATAAACATCTTTTACTTTTAAGTAAGTAATAGGTGAGTCACATTAAGTTTAAATGAATACAAAATGATAAATGAATGTATACATTCAGTCAGCAGTATAGAGTGGCCCATTAGTTTACCAGATCACTATGACGGCTCAGCAACATTCCAGTGATCTGTGCTAAGTCCTTATCTCCAAGTGTGACTTTAGAAGTTAATTAACACGTGACGCTTCACTGACTCACAGGTTGAAGTGCCAGATTTAAGAGCTGATTGTATAATGGAATTCTGATGAGGGGTTAGAATTACCATGTCAACAGCATGTTCCACCCAACAACTAAACCATTAACTGGATCTTTGGGATACATCAACTGATGTGAGGAATGTGAGTTCTCGGCCACCATACATATTGCAGATGGTGAGGAGAGGGTGTAACTAACTAATGAGCTCACTCATACATGAAACATAAGGCGGAGCTTCTTGGTAAGTGAGATTCAATTCCCTGTTCCAAGGGTGGATAGGAGGCAGAACTGAAAGACATCGCAAAGAAAAAGGAAAAAGAGTCATTTTTTAAAAAGAGACACTTTCATCTTCAGCTGTTTTCAGTTTGTGTTGGTCAAAGGAAGGGCTGATATACCATTAAATATAAAGCATTACATCATTACATTATCAGAACAATATTTGATCAATCATCAAATTCTACATTAGATAATTTCAAAAGAAACTATCCAACTTGTCAACTCAGTTCTTAAGATTTCTGTAGTGGAGCAAGTGAGACCGAACTGTCTATAATGTTTTTAGATTGTAAAAAGTCAACTTTTATCCACCTTACTTCTTTACAATTAGCAATACAGCCTTGTCTTGTTTATTAGCACAAGAACAGCAGAGCCGCTGCAAATTGTCCTATTCATTAGAAGTCTAATAATGAAACACTCCTGTTATTTTCACTACATATTGACAAAGACATGGCGTTGTCAAGAAGAAAATCATGCTGCCATTTAAATAATTTCACCATTTTGTGAGGAGCTGCTGTAGCTGCTACATCACAATGCTCAACACCAGTCACAGTGTTAATTGGATGTGCTTTGCTTGCTGAACCAATTTCAATGTCCAGTGAAGAAACATGTTGGAAATGACCATTAAGCCAGCTAGTCAGACCATGAGGCAAAGTACAACATTAGATTAAACACCAACATAGACAATTTTTTTGTGACTCACATACACAGACGTCAAACCCAATCTGGCTGTCACCGTGGCAGCAAGCACGTACACTGCAGAGCACAGCTTCTCTAAAAGAGACCTTTGCCAGAGAAGTATACATAAGCAGAAAAACAGGGTTTGCAAGTCAAAGCTCATCAAAGAGGACACGGATTAATAGCCCTGTAATGGCACAGGCACATCAGCATCTACTGGGAATCATTTGCAACTTGCAGGTTGAATTTTTTAATACGTTTATACTTACAGTTTTGTGGAAGATATCATTTGGAAAGTTAATGCACAACTTAATATGTTTTACAAGACATAAGGGTAGAAATTCAGAGGAAAAAGTAGACGTTTCTTGACCGTGTCAAATTAGTTTAGGCAGTGATGCAGCCAGTCAGGATACTCTCAATGGTGCTGGAGTATTCTGGAGTCCATGTTGATCATGCTCACTCATCAGCCTGCGTACGAAGAAGAGCTGTTGTCTCACTGTCTTTGTGATGGTGTCGGCGTGGTGAGTCCAGGTCAGGTCCTTGCTGATGTGAACCCAGTGGAACCTGAAGCTGACGACTCTCTCCACCGTACTCCAATTGATGGGGGCATGTCCTTCTCCCTGTCATTTCCTGTAGTCCACATTCAGCTCCTTTGTTTGGCTGGTGTTGAGATGGAGGTTGTTGTCCTGGCACCAAGACGTCAGGGCTCTGACCTCCTCTCTGTGGCTGTCAGCTAGTTGTCAGCAAATTTGATGATGGTGTTGGAGCTGTGGGTGGCCACGCAGTTTTACATGAACAGGAAGTAAAGAAGGGCATGTATGTTGAGAGTCAGGGTGGAGGATATGGTGGTGCCTATGTGCACAGCCTCGGGTATGTTCATCGGGAAGTTCAGGATCCAGTCACATAGGGCGGTGTTGAGTCCCAGGTCTCTGAACTTGATGACGAGCTTGGAGGGAACACTGGTATTGATTGCTGAACTATAGTCAATGAATAGCATTCTCACATATGTATTCCTCTGGTCCATGTGGGAGAGGGCAGTGTGGAGGGTTCGGCCGATGGCGTCATCAGTTGACCTGTTTGGCCTGTATGCAAATTGCAGTCGGTCTAGTGAGTCACAAAGAGAGGAGATGATGAAGGTTTTGACTAACTGTCACATAAGGGAGTCAGATTGTCTGACTCTGCCTCGGCTCAACGTACAGTGGACGGTGGTAGTGAGTGGTTGTAATTTAGTGAGTCAGTCTTTTTTCTGTAGTTTTAAATTACACTTCACCAGTTTTTCATCATGATGAATTATTGTGTTTGTGCATGTTGCACAAAGTCCAGGACATTCATTCAACCTTAACAGTTCCCAAAGCGCTTCTACAGATTGGTCTCATTCACCCATTCACACACAGATGGCAACGTAGCTGCCATCCAAGGTGCTGGCCTCCATCAGGAGCAACTTAGGGTTCAGTGTCTTGCCACTTTGACACCACTCTTGGACAGCTAGAGCCGGGGATCGAACCGCCCTGGGATTATTGGACGACTCACTCTACCTCCTGAGCAACAGCTGTCCTTTTCTTATGTTCCCCTTGCTGGGTGTGACAGACAGCACTATAACCATCATCTCCTTGTTACAACTGGCAGCCATATATCATGAATGATCATGGATATCGCTCTCCTTCAGTGCACATCTTCTAATGGTTATTTCACATTCTCTGTTCTGCATCTTGTAGTTTTGCGATGCAGTACAAATTGTCTAATTGTCTTTCTCCCTCCTTTATGTTAATTAAAAAGCATCCCCGCTAGCTAACAAGAATCTGTTTGATACTGTACGTACCACCTACAAAAAGTACTGGCATAGATTCCACTCAACACTATCAGGACCCCGCTGCTTTGAATCGCTGCCCATTTCCGCCTTTATTGCCATCATAAAGCATGCTGTCTCAAGGTGTAGATGTAGCACATGCACTTCCTGGAATTGTCAAAACAACAAAAGGGATTATTTTAGTCCCAGAGATGGATTTCACCTCAGCTCAAGATTGCTCAATACTTCCTCCACATTCTCATTTCATTTTCATCATTTATTTCACAGGAGGACTGCTGTCTTCTTTGCTTCTAATTTATTTCTTCCCATTTTTCCTTTGCCTTTTTTTCGTCTCTTGCCCTTTGTCTGTCTGTCCTTATTTTTTTATTGTTTAACAGTAGCAGTCCCAAACCAAATCTTTCTTCCAGCATTTGTTATAGCTGTTGGCAACGTTGTGTCTCGTAGTACTTTTGGAGTGAAAGCAAACATAAGCATGCACTTAGACTCTGGATTAAGGGTTTCATTACAGTCCAGCATGTTAATCTTGCCAGACTCTGAAGCACGAGAGCCCTTACATCATGGCACTGTTTAGAAACCCATTGTTGTAGAAACATATGTGATTTCACAGTTCATCGTATCAGTCCTAGAGAGATTTAGTCATCTGAATAAACCATTTAGATGATATTGCAGCAGGCATCACTCACTTGACATATTTTCAGAAGTCAGTCAGAAGGAGTCAACGTCGACCACTTGGTCATATTATTTCTGCTGTACATTTATTTTACTTAAAACAAGCATGGTATGTATAGAAAATATCTTGGAAAGCATTCAGATTGTTCTTTGAGAGCTTTTTTTCAGTGAGACAGACTAGGAAGGATTATTACGTATAAAAGTGCTGAGTGATCAGAGGCCTAACTTAGGTTTGTAGGCACTGGTCTAATGTGTAATGTAAGAGTTAGGAAAAAAAATGAATTAAGTTTGATTTAGTACCACATGCTGCGCATGCATAATGCTGGGCATCATACATGTTAAGAAATCACAGAGAAGCTCAGCGAATGAACTGGACAATCCAAATGGGGAGAAAACTGATTTGTGAGGGTTGTAATTATATTAAAGAAACCAAGAGTGAAATAGTAAACTGAATCTAAGGACCTCAGAATGGGGGCATCTCTGTAAAGACTTCTCCTGAATCCAGAAATGATAAGAGAATGACTTTGATCTTCCTCTAATAACTCAGTGGGAAGCCGGTTCTGTTTCTGGTTTTAAAAGCCAGGCTTGGGCTGCTGGCTTTGAACCAGGTGCCAAGCTATTTTAATTATTAGTTTGTTTTCCATAATCACAATCTTTCCCTAACCTTAACTATACTTTAGTTGCCATACACAGATATTGTAGAAACCATTGGACTGGATGAACAGCGTTGCCACTGTAACTAATCTGGTGTTTTTGTGAAAATGTCCAATATTGATGTTCTTGTCTGGTGATAGGGTTGTGCACATGGCAAGATTTCTGGTTTGCAGTAATTCCCTGCTTTCTATAGGTTAATGTGCCTGACAATTGATGATCCAGTGAGGAAGTGGAGTGTGAAGGGAGCAATTGTCCAGGCTTCTTTGGTACAATCTTTCCCATCTCACAGACATGTTAGGTGGGTTTTCTAGTAGTGAGGATGATGAGCAGCAGGAGAGACTGGAATTTGGCTTCCAAGGGGCTGGATTTAGTTTTTTTGTAATTTAGCATTAGGTTCTTTGAAAACATATAGTGTGAGATAGGAGAAGGGAATATTGTAAACAGCCAGCCTATCACAAAAAGCTCTATTTGTTGACAGTTATCCAGGGCCAGTTTGAAGTTCTCTGATTTGCTTCTCGCCATTGGCTGCTTAGCCACACATATGTAGCTCACATGTCAGTGTAGTTCACATTTCTATCTAAGCATATTGTAAGGGTTTACAAGATTAATTATGATATTAAACATTATTATTCTAAAAACTGCAATTTGGACAGCATACTTGCCAAGCTAACCTCTGAATGACCAGTTCCCACAAATGCATTAGCACAGACACACTCACATACTCACATACTCACACGTATTTCAAACATTAATTCACCTCTAATGGATTTCATGACGCCTTCGGTGAAGGTCGCCCTCACCCCATCATGATGTTATTCAGCTACTGAGTGGTAAAAGATTAGGTGTCTTCTGTTGCCTGGCTTGAGCGACTCGAAAATCACATCAGAGATCACAAAAGAATACTGGTTATTACTGACTGAAAGGGAAAAAACGCACATGAGTTAAAAGCTTTTTTGAGAGGGTGTATTGAATGGTAACATAATTTAATTTCCAGGGTTTTTGCCTTTATAATAATAGGCCTCATTATCAAAATGCAGTCATTTATTTTCTTTAGGGAAAATGTAGCGGCATAGTCAAACAGTGTGTCAGTTTGTCTAATGACTCTTTTTCTTTGAGGTCGGTTTGGTCAAGTTTTGGGAGGGTTGAAGTTGTCTCCTTTCACCAGTTAGCTGTCAACATTTGTCTGGTGGGATTAGCCATGTTGTAGCCAAATGGCTAAACATGAGCTATGTTTACATGGACCGTAATATTCAACTAATAATCAGAATAACAGCCCAATCAGAATAAAAATGCCTCGTGTAACCACCTCAGTTGGAAGAGACTGACCCTATCCGGCACGATCGGAAGGAATTTTCAATCTGGTTGAGAGGGGTGGTGTAAACCTTTGATAATCAGTTCAATAGGAAAACGTTAGCGCCAAATAACCATGTAAACGCTGAATCTGATTGCTTCTCTCTGGTTGGAATAATTATATTATGGGGGGAACATTAGGTGACGTGAACGAGTTTCCGGGAGGGACAGAAACATGGCGGCAGCAAAACTAAACTGCTCTGTAGCTGGTACAACTTTTTTGTTGGAAACCTTAAGAGATTTAATGGTCGATGGTCGAAAGGCTTTCAACGAGTTGTTTGAAAAGATGAACGAAGCTCGAAAAAAAAACGTATTCTTCTTCTGTTATTTTTCTGGCAGATGCTTCACAGCTGGCGGAACCACTGTGCTCATGTCAAAAGACTTATATTCTGACTGAATGCTTTGGGGCATGTAAATGCACATCTTATCGGATCAATTTATTTAGCGTCCATGTAAACAGTTGGAATCTCTAATCAGAATGATTTCAATAGGGTTAAATAAATATTGTCCATGTAACTGTAGCTATTGAGAGAGGGGATTTCATCTATTCTTTGACTCCTAAGTTATGTATGATATTCATAGTTATAAATCATATATTGATCATATCTGATACATCTGAAATGCCAACAATGTCCTAGTATAGCAAATCAAAGAATAGAGGCTTTTCATAGAATGTCTGTTTTGCTTCCATGTAATGTAGTCTTGGGCAGTGGTTGCTAAGTGCAAAGCAATGATTGCCATGTTTTCAATATGAAAAATACACAAACACATAGTAATACATTGGTGTCTTATTAGCACATAAACAAGTCAGACTGGAACAGCAACACTTTCATACTTTATTGTTGCACAAAAAGCCAAAAGACATTTCCTTTTGAAAAAGGTTGCCAATAGTAATAGGCAGATATGGGCCAAAACGTTGACTTCTCACCTGACCTGCCATGCTCTCTGATTGATATACATCCTACACACTCTATGCTGCTATTGACAGCCCTTGCCCAACAAAGAAAAAAACTAAACGCTTATTTTTTCCACTTATGCTGGAAAAACTCATCTTTTTTTTTTTTGGCTGACTGTGGCAAATGTGCATGCCTTTTTATGGTTATGTGGCCTGCTAAGTGTATATCGCGTTTGATGGTCCTTTTTCAGCAGAGTCTGGGGGTGGGTCAGTTTCATGATGATGACAAAGCAGTACCACACTATTCATGACTCCTGAGGGATGTGTCCAGTGTGGATTTCGGCGTAACAGTTATATACAAAACGTTTTCTGGAGTCATGAGCAGCCTGCCTGTAGACCTTTGATGAGGAAATGTCAGGACCCAGACCTGTGAAAAGGAAAGACAGAGCTGAGCTCTGAGTTAGTACCTCACAATATTTTCAGTGCAAAGAGAGCAAGCGCAGTCAGCAATCCCACCTTTTCCACAGTTGTGCTACCCTTATGTGAATTGATACATCTGTAGACATAAGAGAATATCTCTTCCATGAAATAGATGTTTGACGAACATATACTGTAACATGTTCTTGTTGATTGCCCTCAAAGGCTAGTTCTGGTTTGTTACATTTTCCTTCTTATTCCATCTAACAAGGCAGAAAACATGAGCAGTTAGATGATCAGGCAGGTTTTAAACAAACCTCCAAATTACACAAATGTATTTAAAATTATAATCCAAACTGCTCACTGTAACAGTTAGACTTTGACCTACCGTACTTTGTAATAAAGGATTAGTAACAACTTTGTGGGTGCCTCCCTCTGTTCAAGACTTTTGGGTTTGGGTATCCAAACTTTTGTCTGAATTCATAGATAAGGTCATAGCACACAATCCAACTTCACAGCTACTCAATGATGATTCACCATTAGAATTCAATGAAAGACAACAGCAGTTGTTGCTGGAAGGTCTTACAGCTGCCAAAAAACTTTTAGTCCAAAGATGGCTGCCGCCTCACGATCTTAGCACCAGGAAATTGACATATTTTCATGACATTGTGTTACTTGAGCTGTCTACTGCCCAAATTAATAAAGCAAAATCCTCCAGTTTTGCGGGTGCACTCACTTTCAGTTTTATCTCCACATAAAGTAGTTTAGATAAAGTGTTGGTGCGTTTGCAACCTGTCTGATTGTCTGACTGCTCATGATTCTTGCCCCATTGGATTACTTTGGTTAAGAACAATGTTATCAAAACTGATTATCTGACTAAATTATCCTTTGTAGACACTGAAGTGTATCTCTTCCATGAGATGGACATGTGACGGACATATAAAAAGTTCTAGAAATGCTTCAAAAATGTTGTTAATGTTTTTTGCTCTTAGGAATGGCGATGATGTAAGTCCATCTTACCTGTAAGTCCAGAACAATATATCTCAACAACAATAGGCCATATTGCCATCAAAGTTGCTATTCATGGTCTCCAGAGGATGAAACCTAATCATTTTGGTGATCCCTCGTATCTTTTATCTACCTGTAGCTCCACTATAAGGCAAAGTTTCACTTCAGCCAACACTTTGGTCTCTAACGTACCTCATCATTTAAAGTGTTCCATGACATTTGATGTGTATGTTCATGTCCCTTTTTGCAGCACCACCACCAAGGCAAAATGCTGGACAAATAACAACATCTCAGGACCATAGAGTATTGCATACTTATTCTCCGTAGAGGATGATCCCTTTCCATTTTCTTGTTTGAAACAGCCAGTATACATGTGCAGTTGCTTCACCATCTCTTTAAGCATCTAAAAGCCAGATGCTCCACTGTTTATCTGCCACAGCTAATTAGGCCACAGCTAATTAAGCAAGTATAAAACCAGCATATTTGAGGAGAACATAATTGCAGTATGTTTGTTCTTTTCTTTTGTTCTGTTCATTGGTGTTACGCACACACACGCACACTTCATAAGGTCTTTCATGTGTTCTTGTTTTTTGTTGTGCTAATGTTGACATCCAGTTTGATTATTGTCGAATTGAAGTTTAGTCAGATGAGTGTGATCTCAGTCCAAAACTCAGTCAGCCAGTCAGTTTGGAGAGTAGCTTCTTGTGTCTCTACTTTCCCTTTTTGCCTTATTTATCTTGTTTCTATTGAAAGTCCTGCAAACAGAAAGCAGCCAGCCTTGCCACTGTTGGAGAGTTGCGATAGGAAATGGTTAATGGAGGATTAAGAAGTATGTGGAGAGTGTGTGTGTGTGTGTTTGTTGAGGCACACACATACACCCACAAACACACTGAGGTTACTAGTCACCACAAATTTACCAGAGAAATATTCATAAAAAGTTTAATTTTTTTTAAAATAAAATATTGTGAAATGCGTACATTTATAAAACTTAGTGATTCATATATAATCTTACTGAGAAACAAACTATGTAGATATTTATCCACCAGAACATGTACTAGGTGACAATATGAAAAATGAGACAATGGTATTAGGTGGACTTTGGGTGTGTTTAGACAAAAAATGACGTAATTTTAGGAAAGCTTTGATAATGCTTAAATAAAAACAAATTTTGTTAAAACTTAAAAGTTATTGATGGAAACCATCAACCAGACTAATTACATCCTATGGTACTACATCTGTTTATGTGTTCCTTTACAGTACATACCTCCTTTTGAGGTGAAAAATTCATTTATCCCTCTTTTATTCAACATCAAACTCACTCTTAGCACCATGCTCACATTATAACAACATCGACATCCCAACGTTTGTGATTTTGTTTCTTGTGTCTCAGGAAATTTTACCCAAGCTGCATGTATGAGCATGTTAGCATGCTAAATGACTTGCTAAATATGGCTAACATAACAAACTAACAAGAATTGCTCACATTTTAGAAAACAATGTGCCAAATTCATTAAAAAAATTTTTAACAAACTTGTAGACTTTTTTTTAATGTAATGGTATGCTAAAGTTGGTTAATCTAAATGTTTTGCAAGTTCTTTTTTTTTTTTTTTTTTTTTTTTTTTTTTTTACAAGGCTAGGTGTTTTATGCTCAGCATTTGCTCAGTAGCCTATTGTTTCAGTGACTTTTAGATAAGCCCCAGATGTTGGAAAAGGAAAACCAAACCATTTTCTCTGTCAAAAAGTCTAATTGTGTTTTAATGCAAATGCAGTACTTTGAATAACATTGTCATGGTCTGCTGATGTGAACATTTGTTGCTGACATTTAGTCTGAATAAAAAAGTATGGTTCATACATTAAATTCAATTGAAGACTTGATCAAAATGCAGTAGCGCTTCATAAAGTGGCCAGAGGTGGGAAGTGGCCTTATTCTAATACATATTTCAGGTGGACATCATTAACATTCAAATCTGCTGGAAAAAGTGCAAAAATAAGTTTTATATGCTGAAAACTTCTCAGGTAAAAAAAAAGGCTCAGACCCACGCGACAGGATTAACATTTTTTGATCTAATCAGACTGTATTTATACTGTTCTCTCTATATAAACTATCAAATATCACTCATTCACTTTCTATTATGATTTTGTAATCTCTTTTAATCACTTTCATCTTTCTTATTTAATGTTTTGTTTTGTTTTTGTCTGGGGTTCTGTCTATCTGTAGTAAATCTCTTGCCTCACCTGTCCACCCTGCCACAACAGCTTTCTCAACTCCCAGCTGATAAAAACTCTTCATTATAGCAATACCAATGGAGGCATAGAAGGAGAAAGGCTGAAGAGGAAAGAGGAGGAAGACAGAAAGAGTGGGCAGTCACTTTCTTCATCTATGTGTCCCAAAAGACTTGACCGCTGGCATTGGCAAACCAGCACAGATGTCTGTGGAGGAGGTTTTGGCGGGAGGGGATGGAGAGGCTGGCGTATTTGAGGATCATACAGAAAGATAGAGGCAGAGAAATACTCTGGAGTGACAATTCGACAGGCATAGATAGGTACAGTTTGATTTTTGACAGAAACAAAAGAGCCTGAGGCGTAGTGAAGGAGACAGGAGCAAGAAAAGTCCAAAAGAAGTAGTAGCTCATCAGTGGCGCTCAATATTCTCTTTTCCCTCCTTACTTATACCACCTTCAGGCCTATAAATAGCCCAAGGGCACGAGCTCCGAGCTGACAAATAGGCAGTCGGTGGCAGTTCATCTCAGGACGTTGTTCCGGGTGAGAGGAGGTGACGCCGTGGCTCTGCAAGGCATAACCTGGTAGCTATTAATTCTTCAACATGTGTAGAGGAGAAAAAAAAAAAAAATAAGATGGAAGAGGCGAGGAGAGTAAATCAAGAAAGAGAGAGAGGGGAGGAGAAGGGAGGACATGAAAGCAGAGTAAAAGAGATGAGATTATAGGGAAGGAGGGGAGAGCAGATGAGAAAAGGGGAGGGGAGGATGGGAGATGATGTAAAGGGGAGGAGAGGAGGATTTCTAGTAGAAAGTATTACTCACCTAAAGGAAAGTGACGAATATAAAAAGTAAGGGGAGGAAATGTCAAACCAAGTAAAAATGATCAAGCAGAGGCGAGACAGGAGAAGATGGTCAGACAGGAAATCAAGACAAGAGTCAAGTCAGGGGATTGTTTTCATTCGTCACTATCTCACGTTTTCCATGATTAAGATTTTGTGATGGAGTTGCACTCTCTGATTTGTTTTAAATCAAGCACTGGCTCTTTTAAACCAGCCTGGGAAAGTTTTGTCATAGCAGGGGATAAGAGGAGACTTTTAGCTGTAGGATACATTCTCTCTCTCTCACACACACAGCCTCTACATTTTTACTCTTGCTCCCTAACCTCTACTCCTCCCCAAGTCTTGGGGGAAAAAAACTCTCCCTTTTTCCTGAAGATAGAGATAAGAGGAGAAGGAGGAGGTGCCATCCTTCCCTCGGGGGGATCGGTCGGTGTAATGAACACTCTCTTATAGCTTTGCCCGCCTTGCTTCCTGGGGACACGACCTCCGTGAAGCGTAACTAAGACGGTGGTATAGAGGTGCTATGGGGATACATCATTTACCAGGTAACCACTGCAGTTGGGAGTTTGGTGAAATCTCTCACTACTACATCGAAGCATGAATGGCTCAAGCGGGCAGTCAGACATGGATTTAAATCCACGAGAGTTTATCATGAGGTTGTTAATTGGTAAACATGCACTTTGAACAGTGGAGTTTGTTTCATGTTGCCCAGGGACACTGAGACAGCAGATTAATGATTTAGTGGGGCAGAGGGTAAGGACACACTGCAAACACAGGTGACAGGGGATTCTGAGCTGTATTATTACTTGCTGGCTACAATAGTTCTGTAAAAAGGAAAATGAATGAATATTTGACTGTTGTTGATAGATTTTGTCTTAAAGAGTAGTCCTCCAACACCACAATTGAAGCATCTATATTGAATGTGCACTTAAAGCTGCACTGATTCATATTTTTACATTAACAATTGAATGACAGTAGATCAGCTCTACAAAGATTTTTTTTTTTTGCACATCTTAGCTCCTTATTTTGGTTTTCCTGCCCACAAACAACCTAATTTCCAGCTGCCAACCCACTGTACACTACCTGCCCAGCACCAAACGACAGACAAAGTTAGCAACTTGCTAACCAGCGAGATAAAGCGCCAGATACTTTTCTCAGGAGACCAAACCGGAGCTAAGAGAGAGTGAATATTGGACTCACATTCTTTAGGTGGCCAGAAACACAACTCTAAATGAATGCCAATGTTACTCTTTGTATTAAGTTACATAAAAAACACAAAAAACAAATGAATACATTTAATCAATTTTAACATAATTTAAAGGTACTTTAAGGTAATAAACCTAAGCACCAAGTCAACACTTCAAGAGCATCTACTTTTCATTTAAAACACTGCGTAAACCACAGTTTCTGTTAATCTAATGTAGCAACTATGTGTCACGGGCGTCGTAGGAAGAGGACCCAAAGGCAGACGGTGGCGGAGTTCAAACAGTTTAATGACTTTACATTGATTAGCAGGCAGACAGGCAAGTCAGCAGAACACCAGGTAAGTCGAAATGTAGGCACAGGAAAACAGGAACATAAACCATGAGACACGGAAGGACTGAACACACCACACATGACAAGAACAATGAACCGACAGGGCATGAAGGGAAACACAGGTATATGAAGGGAAGAGACTAACGAGGTAATCAACACAGGTGGGTAACTGAACACAGGTGCAGACACTTGGGGCAGGGACACAAGGCGGGAAAACACTGGGAACACAAGACCAAAACCAAAGTAGAAAACAACACAGAGTCCGGATCATGACACTATGAGCAGAAAATAGAAAAAAGTGCAAGCAGCAGGGTGAATGGATTAATTGAAATTATCATATTTATTATAACTTACTCAAAGGTTGAAATAAAACTATGAATTACAATATAATTAATCCTAAAAATCATAATGAGGCACAAAAAATGACATCCAGACTAACTTTGGACTTGAAATGGACAGACTAAAGACTCAAAAGAGCTTAACTTTGAAGTATTTTGTTCTAAATAATGGTCTAGATGGACCGATCAAATTAATCAGACGAAACGCTGGCTGGCTGAGTCAGTGAATTCATTTGAAAAGCGTACATAGTGTAAAGAGTGTGTTGTACCACTCTTTGTTGCCGTCATGTGTTTCCATCTGCTGGCCAGACTGGCTGGACCAAGGCCTTTCTGGTGCCAAGCGCCAACACGACTCTCTGGAGACTCAATTAGAACACAGACACACAGCCTATCAAATGTCATCACAGCATGTATGTGTGTGTGTGTGTGCATCATTGTGTAATTGTGCAAGTGTTTTTGCATCTGTGTGTGTGTTAGTGTGAGTCACAGCTGCATACGATGAGGCAGACAGGCCTTCCAGTTAATGAGGTGCTCATTAATGAGCCTCTACAGCCAAAGACAGGTTGTTGTTTTTTTCTTTTCAGGGCCTTGTAAAGTTCATCGACCCTAGAATGAACTTTTATGAGGTGGAGAGTTTGAGAGTCAGACAGGAGGACATACACCTGTAGACATATTTTAAACAGATGTTCTTTATTCAGAGACACAGGCTCAGATCTAATGTATAGTCCTTATAATAAATAGTAGCCATGCAGCCAGACATGAGTGGAAAAAGTAAATGAGTAACACTCATTCAAGTAGTTGTCTCCCTAAACAACTACTTTTAAGGTGCCCTTTGAATAATGCTACTTTAACAGAGTGTAGCTGTGGCTGTAGATCTGTATGAATGTGCATTTGTTTTGAAAAGTATTTGATCATTTCAGTTTTTCTGAATCAAATAAATACAGAAATGGTGAACTTTAATTGGTGATGCCTCTAGGTGGTTGACAAAGACAGAAGCCAGATTTTTGCATAAGGCAAAAGAGCACTTAATATAAGCAATGGACAATCTATAATGTCACTCACTCATACAGTGTGAATAGATAGATCACATGTAATGTTATTCCATTATTATTATTTGTTATTCCATTCCTCAATATAAATTCTGAAATGTTTTGGAGATTATTTTCCATCAGAAGATAACTGTGTTGATGAAAATAGTGACGACTCAAATACCAGTTGCAAGGATGCACTCTACTCTGCAAGTGAAATGCATCATCATCATCATCTTCATCATCATGACACTCAGGTACAATAGATATTTCTACATATAATATCCTGTAAATGTAAGTGAGCATTATGGTTTCCAAGTAAGTTAAATAGTGGGTGGAACAGATGAAAACTGTGTGCCGATGTTGTTGAACTGAAGCTTGGTATGTCTAAGGAGACCCAAACAATCAAACATTTTTTGTAGCTGCATCACTTGTGCATGTCTATTATTTTAATGTTACAATAAAATTGTTATAATTTATTGTTATAATGTTCTATCTTATGTGCATTTCGTCATCATCGGAATTGTGGATTTTGTGAACCCTTGCCAAAGTTGTGTTAAGCTGTGATAATAACTTGATATTATTGAAAGCAGGCCAGTGTAATGACATCTCTCACTAAACCACTTAAAGTAAAACTGAAATAAAGTATGTGTCCAATGTACAATGAAAAAGTTTCATAATGGCTGCTGTTTGAGTATTGGCTTGCACTGTTTGTATCATATTAAATTATATGTCATCAGCATGCAGCTAATTCCCAGTGCATGTCAGATTGTACTGACTTTTTGGGTAATTGCTCCAGTCAGTGACACAGTCTGTAAACTTTAACATAAGCAGATTTTCCAACAAGACGTCTGCATTCACTGTCTATTTGTTAAGGTGGTAGCAGGGAGAGGACCCAAGCGCAGACAGGCGAGGAGGCTCAACCAGTTTCTAAGTTTTATTTCCTCCAGACTCCGGTACAGGGAAGGCAGGCAAGGGAACTTACAGAACACAGGATACAGGGCACAGAATTCAATACACACACAACTCAGTACAACCAACTAGGGGAATCAGGGGCAGGTGTGCAAAGGGGAGCAGGTGCAGACAATCAACAGGCACCAACAGCAAACAGGAAAGACAATACTTCGCAATAAAACAGGAAACACAAATTCATGGGACGTGACACTGTTCCATCCTGAGCCAAACCCATTATAAAGACAGCTTGAACAATAGTGTCTCAGTCACTCAGTAAGCTGTGATTTCATTAATGAAGCAGCTGATTAAATCAGTTTACATCAGCTCGTAACTCAGTCAGGTTAGTCAGCAGACACAAGTCATTATGATGGGTTGATCACCTTTCATTTCACACCAGATGACATTGGATATTTATAACCCCTCATTACTCACCTTAGCACATCACATCTTATTGGTCGGAGATAATTGGGACCAAATTTGCTATTCATAAATTCACGATGGGCTCTTCATTGGGATTTTTAATTATTTCCCTCTGTGTAAAAGGTTAAGGGTGGGAGGAGGGAGGAAAAGTCTATTTCAGTTCTTCAGCACAAGTTTAGCTTCTAAGTGACCAGTGCTAACGCTTGCCAAATCCCTTACAGCGATCTCTATCTCTCTCTTTAAATCTGTCTCTCCTCCTCCCGACCCTCCAGCCCCCACAGGGAACAAAGTAATTCCCATTGCTTCAGTACAGGCAGCTCAGTGAAGTCTAAGCCTCTTGCAAACATCTCCTACCTCTACTTTGCCCTGGGCCCTAACCATCTCAGACGTCTTGCAGGAGAAGCTAAAACACTTCTTTACTCCTTCTGAGGGAACAAAGATGTATAGCTCACTACAAGCTCTTCACTGTGGAGAGACCTTTTCACCTGCAATTGCTGACGCGCTTGCCATGGGACACCGTCTGCTAAGCAACCTCAAGGCTTGCATTGCAGAAAATAAACGTACTTTGATCAATAAATAGAAGCTTAATTTGAAATCTTGGCAGAGCATGGACCAGATTGCATGTGCACATCCAGGCTATCCACACTTCAATGTGATTTTAGGGTGTGCTTTTGTGTTGTGTAAGTACCCATAGAAGTGTTTCACAGAGGCAAACTGAATTTATGTCTTTTGTTACTTCAATGTCTTTGACTGTGGGGGGTTGCTGGGATTCCTGTGGACTCAAGAGCAGAACATTTTGTGAAAACCTTATTATCAAGCAACAAATAGAGGTTAATAAAAAAACATCAAATATAAACTGCAAAGTTAGTGTAAGTGAGAGATTTCACCTCTTGAATTCAAAGGAGTAGTAATTTAAAAGCACAGCTTGTAAGAATCACAAGGTGAGAGCTCCCAAGGATTGAAAACAAAGTGGCTTTCTTTAGGCTGAAAGAAGAGAAAATCACATCCTTCAGCTCATTCTTCAATGAATCAGTTCAGGGAGACGGTGCTTCAGAGAACACTTGAAACTTGAAATGCTGACTTTGACTTCAATAGGGAAATAGCAACAATTGAAACATAATGTAATATTTCGAGCAAATTTTATAAGTTTAGCAGATTTTAACTAAACTAAAGACTTCCTGATGTTTTTGTCATGTTAAAAGCCTACCTACAGTTGGTGTTGAGTTTCATTCATGGCAACTTGACATCGTTCGGGGAAAAAGGCAAAGTGGAACACCTGACATTACTCTGTACTGATGGAATTAGTGCTGTGGCAATGGACATACTGAAATACTCAAGACAACAGGTAATCATGGAGGAAGTGTTGCGTTTGCATTAACTGGGTAAGAGGGGAAATTAAAAATGAAGGCCTCTGACAGCCTGGTTCTCTCTACTACTGAGGTAAAATATTTGAGAATATATGGTAGATGACAATGTCATATGTCTAACATGACACCAAAGTCATTAGATATTATCCTCTGGGCACCGTGAAACTTCTGTACAAAATTAAACGGCAATCCATCTGACAGTGTTGTGTTGAGATATTTCACACAAAATCTAAAATGTCAACCTACACTAGAGAGAAAGTTAGGGGGATCACTAAAGTCAAGTGTACCTAGAGCTACGTCGTGAGCATGGCTAAAACACATTGTTGAATTAAACATAAATTACACGGAAGAAAAGCACTATATGAAGTCTTCTTGTTTGTTGCAGGAGATACATTTGACCAGCATTATACATTCAACATTTCATATGTACAAATACACGCTACATTCATGTGACATTTTAGACAAAAATAGGATTTTTTGGTGCCTAATGGAGGACTTATTCCCTCAAAGTATATGCTCAAATGATTTTCAGTGGCATTAATTGAACATATGACATGTGTTTTTTAAATATATAATATTTAAAATCTAAATATTAACATGTAAATTGGCTCCATTGTAAATAACCTCCATAATGCTGGCCATTCTGCTTTCTAATTTTCTTATCCATTTGGTTTCATAACCTTCACACATAAAGGAACTCAGTGATAATGTAAAAGGTGTAAAAACATAAACAGAGCGTTGTTATAACTTAGGATCGTTTGCAGCTTGAGTGGGTGCACCGTTAAAACCCATCTGTCTGCAGGCAAATGCAGCGCTGGCCCATGTTGATTCCTTTTGCTATCTGGGACCTTGGGAGTATTCAAGGTTAATGCCCCCTTATTAGGCACAGCCATCAGACCCCGGAATGGCTTCCCCTTAATGTATGAGGTCTGCATGTTAAGGAATGCCTTACACTAGTTAAGTAGAGGTTTGCCATTAAGCATCTGTCCTCTATGTACCCTTTATTAATAATGGGGAGGCTGCTGTAGGCTTCCTTACATGCTGAACAGTGGACCGAAAAGACTTACAGTAAGTCGTTGTTGTTTTTTAACCTGCTTACAGCTAAAAAGAGAGCAAAGAAGAAAATTCCAAATTCCTTTGGGTGAACAGGGCAACAACATAATTGCAATTCTCATGGCCAATGCATGCTGTAATAATGAATTGATGACTATGATTTTATGCCTGATTGAATACGTGTATTATTAGTTAAGGGTGGCAGATTGAAAAGAACAGAACTGTCTCTCTTCCTTGCTCAGTGTACTTATAAAGTAGACGCTACATGAGCTTGTATATGTAAAGAATTAATATTTTTATAGTCAATGGGCTGATTAATGAATATGCCTCAAGGCTGTGATTTACTGTATTTATTAGGGTTTACTATTTGTTTTACCGTGATACCAAGCCATTCAGTAATGCATTATTTAGTAACATGTTACAGTAATGGGATCACTTTTTTCGGTAACGAGTCCTAACGGCCACACTGGTAGGTGAGAGAGGTGGGAGACACAATATCTTTTAAATACTGTATATGAAGATAGTGGCCCATATTTTGAGACAGTCTCTCCTGGAAGGCATTAATAGTGTTGCGCTCAGTTGTTCACATGAAAAGTGACTGAATAGCAGGGTTGCCAACTTTGGGTACTTGGCTGGAGTGAGATTTTGATGCCATGGCCCACGGGCTTAATCACATACGCGCACTTTATCATGTGCACATATTTGGACTCAGTTCACCATCAGGATTTTAAAAAGTGTGCACCTTACACATGTGGTGGGAGTGGGGCCTTATATTCTAAGATTTAAGGATATAGCCTGCATAGGCGGGGTTTGAAATTTGCCTTGGGGGGCCAGACATTTTTTAATAGACGTCAGTACATAGTCCAACTATTGTGTGGTGTGTTACGCATACACATACAGCAACTAAAGACAATAATGCCAAGCTTGCAATAAAGCCAAACAACACAGCGCACCAAATGAGTTTCTGACCACTTGGCACTATATCACACAAAGGCTTACGTAGGATATTTGTCCTTCACACATGAACTGAAGCGCACTAGCATCCAAGTCTGTTAAAGGTGAAATATCAATTTGTTTATATTATATATAATTAGGCTTTCATTTTCATCAGCTGCTCGTGGTTGTTTGCCTCTCCGTGTCTTCACATTCTGTCGGCTGCTGGCTGGTAGGCTCGGGCGGTTTAACTATTGATGAAGCTGTACTTATTGGACATTTTAGAAATCGACGTATGTCCATAATTTCTGCTCGCTGTATAACAGAAAAAATAGCTAGCTGAATCACTGAATACACAAAAGAGAGGGAACTAGCATCTAACGTCACACGTCACAACATGCCATGTCACATGACTGCTCAAAAATTGGCATTTCTTGCATGCAAGAAATAATTTTATTGGATCTATTTTAGACTCAATATATATATTTAATCATATATATATATATATATATTTCTGCCACTGCCCCACGTTCACTCACTCAGCCAAATATGAACACACACTCACTCACTGGCTTGCTTGAACACCTTGGCGCAGGGTTTTCTGTCAGAACAGCTGTCCAATCAACACGCGATAAGCATTGTGCACATATCGCGGACCAAACAGAGCATAATTTAAGAGCCCATACTCATAGAGTGGGGGTTACAGTACGTAACCAATGGCACGTACGTTCGGCAGTTCATCTCTGTTGCTGTCGCGGTGTTTTGGCGCGAGAACTGTTTGGGCAGCGTGAGACTGAACGTGAAAGCGTGTGTCTCGCGCCAGAAGCGTGAGAGTTGGCAACACTGTGAACAGTTGTGTAATGCACGAAAAAACAGAGCTTGAGAGGGATGTTCAAACCCTGGCTCCTTTTTCACCTACACATGGCACATCACGGGCCAATCACGGCCAATCATGGGTGACAATGTTGGATTGTCTGTGTCAGAAAGTCATAATTGTCGGACAGCCCCCAATTCCAACATCTCAAAAAGCATAGGGGGATGGGGTTTACGAAGCTATTCGACCATCCTGCCAGCACTTCTGAAGCATTTAATTACAATATAACTCTTTTGACATGCGCACAGTGGTTCCGTCTGCTGTTTCAAAAACTCAAAATAGAGAGCTAGAGAGATTAGTTCCACAAACCTTGCTGATCACTGCATGAAGTTGGTGTGATTGTCGGATTGCCTGTTTCAGAAAATATCAGACACAGCCACCCCAATTCCACTGTCGGAATGGGGGTTTCAGTAGCTGTTAGACAATCTGACAAGAACTTTGTTTGAGGCATAGTGAGGTTTTTAAATAACTTGTATATCACTGTACACAGCTCAGCACTTCCATACTGTTCATTTTCCTTTTCACCACTTGGAAAAACGTCAATGCACTGCACAGGCTGATTTGTTTGCCTTGTGTAAATCATTCTTGTTGTTTATCTGTGAGAAGAAGAGTAACATTTAAATTGCTCTTGGTTTTCCTGGGGAAACAGATTGTTTGTGTTTTGTAGCTACTTATGAAGTTTGCATCCAAGATGTCAACCTCGCATACATAAAAGACATCTCTTTTACAAATGCCACAGTGTCTTCTGCAGTAAAGCAGTGACATTTAAATAGCTGAATAGATGAAGAAATACACATGGAAGAATGTAGTAAAAAAAAAAATGTCAGCCCCCTTTCCATCTCCACACACACACACTCAAAAACCAGTGCTGCCTGACAGTGATTCCCCACATCCTTCATCCAAATACCCTCCCATTAATTCCCCCAAAGCGACACCCTACAGTCTGCAGGCAATAATACCCTGTAATGTCACTTCATCTTCAGACAAGATCTCAATCATGGTGGATGGCAGGGGAAGTGAACCAATAATGTTCTCCTGTTCTTTAGAAGCTGCTGTTAAAATGTCCTTGAGCAACCTCCAGCTGCTCAGCAGCCGACAGTAGAAAACTGTTGTATTACTGGGCAGCTCCCAGTGGCGGACTGCGTGAGGCCACGGTTTCCGGACAGCTCCCAAATGTGTGAAGCAGAACATTGCTGAAAAGAGCATATGTGTTCTGTCGGCCCTCCACAGATGAATAGGAAAAAAAGAGAAAAATGAGTGAGAGTTATTTTCCTTCTGGTGGCAGCAGCTTGAAAATAGCTTGCTGGATATAAATGACTGTCCCCCCCATCGTGTTCGCCTAAATCCATTATCCATTTCTGATCTCACAGGCAGGAGTCAGGGAGGCAGTTCATCTTCAAACAGCTATGCTAAAGGCACAGTGGAATCCTAAGGTGTTTATTTCAGCTAGGGTCAGCCGAAATTTACCTTGAGGATAATACAGTACCACGGTGAGGAGGAAGAGTAGTGACTTCACTCATGCAGACAAGAAGTAGGCCACGGGAGTCCTGAGGCTTACTGTGTTTGGTTCCACTAAAAGTTAGATTGGTGAAAGGGAGAAGGCTAGTATAAACATAAATTATGTTATGTTCAAATGTTACATCAGTTTACATCAATGTTCACTCCATTTTACAGTCAACGGGTTCCTGTTGTGGTGAGGACAACTCAGAGTATGCTAACGTATAAAAAGGCAGACTTTCCATGGTGAGAAATAAGTGGAAGATATATTGTATGTCATCATGACAAAACAGTTCTTTCATAACTAGAAACTTTTATTTAGAGAATTGGTGAGTCATGGGGGGGGGGAGCTAACAATTAGCATGTAATGCTAAGCGAGTAAGTTAAACTGAACATGGCTAAGAATAACACATTAGTAGTTTTATGAGTAGTGTCATTACTTATGGAGTAGATCTAATGTAATACTTTTGTTGACAACTAAAATGGTTACATGTTTGATAGTTTGATAGTGCTTTTGGAATTTGTACTTTCCTGTAGCTCTTAGAGTTGGTGAATCAGAATTTAAAAAGAAAATGCCAAACTTACATTCTTACAAGTTAGTTGAATCCAGTGCCTGGATCCTCTCTATTCCAGACACAGTTCCACTGTCTATACAACAGCCTTCATAAAAACTCTGTGGTAGATTTAGATGCATACAGATGAAAGACAGGAGGAGCTGGGCTAATAATAACTCAGATAAGTTTAGTTTGACTTCATTTTTTTAACATTCATTTTTTCAAAGAATCTCAATAGATCTAAATTGATACATAATGATGACATATGTAGAGACTTTAAGGCTTTAGCTACTTTACACCCAATAGTTGGCAACCCTGCATTTGATATTATTTAAAATTGAGGTGACAAAATGTATGATATTTTATGAAGAAGTCGATAAAGTTGATAAATAGAAGAGACGTTCATTAAGGTTACTGAGATATTGATATATATTTCATTTCTGTACTCATATTTCCTGTTAAATTGATTGATTTTAAACTTGCTTGCCGTTTATTTCTGCAAGGTACTTGTTTAAGGATAGGCCTTATACACACATGCAGATGACCCATGTTTGTAGTTGGATGCCTATTCCCAACAAGTAGTATGGTATGTAACCTAGGCCCTACACTGTCTCTGGTCACGGTGGCAGCGGGATGGGGTTTTAGGTGGGGGCAAGGAAAGACGACGAGAGTCTCTCTGCATGTTCGGCAACGTTTGTTCAGTTTGCTGTCACATCTCTCGACCCGGTTCTGTCACAACACTATATTGTTATGCATCCTTGCGCATTTTTAAGTGGGTATACGAAAATCCTGGAGCTTTCTTAGTGGGTATAAAGCATATACCTGCACATCACGTAGACTACCCCTCTGCTACTGACCTCTTCTGATTCAGGTAAACTCAATAAGTTATCTATAATCCCTTTTTCACTACCAGCACAGATAGAAGCTACATGCTACACATGTGTAACATGTGCATACATTTGCTTATATACTGAGTACACATGCAAACCCATACAGATACACAAACTCACTGACACTGACAGTAATTATCTAAGGCACAATACAGATTTGCATAATCAAGTTTAGATTGTGAAATAAGCCTTAATGTCAGTGTAGATATTTGATGTACTGTATTTACAGGCTGTTACAGGCATAATAACACCTCTTAGTTCTATAAAAGAATGGGTGTGTGTGATATGGTGCTTTTATATGACTGTGTGACTGTAAACCTTGGTGCATATGCAACTTCCATAAAGCAAGTAACATTTGCACTGATATATGTGTACAAATCAGGCATTTCTCAAGAAAGACGAGCCTTAACCAGCCTGTTAGTGTATTCTAAACCCACAAAGATGCTTTCTCTGGCTTTCACACCTCCTCTCTTTTACTATTTATCCCAGCCTTTCTGCCTTATATGTCAAGACAGGGCTTTCATGCCTTCTCACCAACCTTGAACTAGAAAGAAAATGGTGCTTCTAGTTCAGATTGATCTTCTTTATGACTTGGTGGAGGCTGAAGGTACGACACTGAAGCATTTTTTTTTTCATTTTTCGATCACCCACAAGAGTCCAATAAGCACACGCCCTGATAGTATTACTTCCCAGACGTGCTGTGCCTGTGCACGTATTAGTTGCCCAAACAGAAATGATTCCCATTTCTCACTTAGGCTATGGGTTGGAGAAGGAACGTCAGGGGATGTGTTGAGTGTAAATCTGTCACATATGTTTGGATTTGTGTGTGCGATAGCATGTCAGGCTTTACTGAGACATGCTTTAGTTTCATTCAGCTGGTGCCATGCCAGCGCAAAGTAGGTTGTCTTTTGTGCGTTTTAGTAGCACAAAGTTACAATTCTTCAGCTTGGAAAGCCAGACCTCCCCCGGAGCAATGTCTGACGTGGAGGGAATTGGGCTGTCATTTGGTCCATTTGTATTCCGCTGAAAGCTGAAGTTTAGTGATTCAGGTGAAGATTTTGAATGAGAGCCGTTAGTACATGGTGTCCTATCGGCTCATCAGGGGCACTGACATAGCAGGACAGCAGCCAGGGTTGGCAAAAGTAGACCACTTTTATGACTCAGGTAAAAGTAGTGTTACTTAGGTAATGCTGTGGGAGTAGCCTTTTTTATGTGATTATAGTATTTTTCAATTTCATATCCTGGTGTCAAAACTTTGCTTTGCTTACATTCTAGACACATAGGTGCTTTAAAAGACTACTCCTCCGATTTAACATTGCACTCCTATAACATCGGCAGTTTTAAAAAAAGATCAAAATTGATGCAGCAGAACCAGATATATTGTCTTTTTTATATCACGCATTGTTCCTTATAAAAAGCTGCCGCCTGCATTAACCACAAAGCAACTGTACTCACTAATGTGGCTTCAAACCTCTAGCTTCAAGCAGAGATGAGGAGCAGGCTACAGAGGTCTGGTGAGCTCGCTTCTTTCTAACTCCACATGCCAAACAACACTGACTCAAGAGAGGCAACTTGAGGCATTTCATTAGACTTTGCGCAGCTCCGCCTGGAACCTGTGTAAAATTGAGTTCTCCTTTACTAAAAATAGCTAGTTGACGCGCACTCAAGTCAGACTCAAGTCATTAGTCTGATGACTTTAGACATGACAAAATCAAAAAATACTTGCAACTTGACTTTGTCTTTAACACCAAGTTCCTTCACAAGCCCAAATATTTGAAATTATGTTGTAAAAAAAAAGCTTCACTTTACTGACAATGGATATACTACAGACAACAGATGATCCCTCAGATCATAACGTTTGGATGTAAAGATTATGTTGGAGCCAGCAAAAAAAGGACTGAATGTTTATCATTTATCTCAGAAATTAGAAATGATTGCAACCCCAAGGCACACCTGATCATTTTATTATGTTAATGTTTTAAAGTTTATTTGAAAGTTAAAATACTTTTTTTTTTAAAGGATTCTTTAATTCTGTAAATTTACTACACTGTCATTCTGTTTAAAAATGTAAAATGGTATTAAATTGTGTGAATGGTGCATAATGCATATTGTTTAATACAAAGTTTTATACAATGTTTAGGACTTGGACTTGACTTGGGACTTGACCCGTGTCGTCATAGCCATGACTTGAGACTTACTTATGACTAAAAATGGTAAAAAGGGGTTCTCCGTGCATATTGCAGCAATGTCCAATGAGACAGACTAATGTGACTGTGTCCTAATCACAGTCAGAATGGACAAAGGTATAAAGCAAATACATGTATAGTTAACCAGGTGTACTTAAAGTTTACCTAAATTGTGTCTTTCTAGTGTAATGCAAACTATTTTAATTAAACACATGACTAAATAAAGGTGATATTCAATTCAGTGCGTCAATACAACAAAATAGGCAAGTTGGACATCTTTACTGCATATGCTGTACTGTGGAAAGCATGAACCTCTCCTCCCACTGCTTTCCTCCAACAGCTCTATCAACTTCCATTAAGATCTTTATTTAAATGCACTGACCATATTTTTCATTTGGAGCATGGTGTTCCAAAAATATGATGCTCAAAATCAGGTCAGCACTTGATCTGTGATGGAAAAAAAGTCAGTCAGGTCAGTTTCTGAGGCAACGCTGATGGAGAGGCTGCAAAGTTTGTACACTGTAACTGCTGGGATTTAAAATGTAAGGAATATCTAAATGTAAGTTTTATGCATCAAAACAAAGTAGAAGCAAAAGTAAAATGAGTGGCTTCCTAAAAAAGGTGCACAAATCATGATTTCGCCATTCCAACAGAAGTCACTTCCTGTATTATATAAGCTACTGTATGTGTATAATATTGTGACAATATCCTGCCATGCACCTTATCTCTAATTGTGTAAGTCACACAGACCAAAATCATGTTCTTCTTTATTGTAATGTACATGATAAAACACAGCTGTTTTGTAAGACACCCAAAGCTTACGCTTTTATCTGCTGAGATAAATGCAATTTTAATTACTCTGTTAATAATAAATAGTTCAGTGTATAGTTGCTTATGAATTTATGAGTTCAGCTCAAGTAAAGTACAGACAGCGCTCTTGTCCTCGTGAAGGATTTTCGACTAATTATGGAAGATGTGTCTGGAAAAACTGCAAGTCTTTAGGCGATTATGGGCTAATCTGAAAACAAAAAGCTTACTTCATCAAGAAGCAAATGTAATTAGAGAGTATCGTAATGAATCACTCATTACTCATTACCAGTTATCTACTCTTTTTCCCCTTTCTACCTGATCCTTTTTGATGTGCAGATACAACTGTGTGGCAATAGACCACTTTGTAGATCACTTTGCATTAACATATATAATAATAACATTAGCACTTTTCCGCACATACTGTAGGACTCCATAGGGTTCACAAGTACACCAAATCAACATTAACTGCCCTGAGGATGTAAGACTTGTAAGACTGCTATTCACATATAACAGTGCTGATCTCTGCAGTCTCCCAAGAGTGTTTTGGTGCAATATTTTCAACACCATATATAATAAATCAAAATTCTCACATTTACTTAAAGGATTTATGTTCTAGGAAAGTAAAGTGATTTTAAAGTATTGAGCCAGTGTTCTAGATCAATCAAGTCCACCGAGCAGTGACCGATCTTACTTCAAAAAGTTCTTCAAGTGTAGTTTTTAATTCAGAGGATCTATAGAGACTGCCAAACATAAAATCCTCCCTGCTAACTATTGTGTGAGCAGTGTCAGCGATGTATGATGGATGGTGCCTTTAATGTGGTGCAGACACTTTGAAGTGATGGAGATAGCAGCTTACTCGACAGCTCTGGACCCTCTGTTTTCCGCTCCGTCTCTCCCAGCCGGCGTCGTTGCAGAATGAAAGGGGACGAGTGTTGGCGCATTCGCCTGAAGACATCCCAGCTCCAACCTTATTGTCTGTCATGTTTGGAACTGAATTAAAGGCACAGAGGAAAAAGGATGATTATTGAAGTTGTTGTTGCGAGAAATCATATGGGATTTAATGAGAGGATCTTCACTAAGATGAAACTGACAGACAGGGGCACTGCACAGAAAAAAGGCATCTTAAGAGAAAGGAGATGTTCCAGACAATGGTGTTCATTGCTACATATGACAGGCAGTTGTAAACCATCAGTTATAATTCCAGCTGTGACAGAGACACTGTGACAGAGAGTATATGCAAGGGTTAGGACTGATTTGTATACATGTTTTTGACAGAATATTTTAATTATACACAGCATAAAAAAAACGGCAATATAAAAGTGAAGTCAAACGGTTTTACATTTAGGAATGTCAGAATTATAACTGAATGATTGCTGCATGAGAAGTATACAGGAAGAAAAACGGCATATTTTTGATGTATTGATTCATTATTTTATTTATCCTGCCCATCATAGCTCTATTTGCCCATAGTGAAACCAGAAAACTCATAGTTATACTGAAGTCCTAGATCACTCTTTATAGTTAAGATCACAACCTATATTTAGTGAGAGATTCGTGTAATTTGAATGTTTGAAAGTCTTTCAAATTAAACAACAAAATATGTCATCTCTGACTACTTCATTAAGGTTAGGGGACTTCCGTTGTCATGGTTACAATAATACAGTAAACACATGGTTAAGGTTATGAAACGTTTCTGTTGTTTCTTCATTGTGCGCGTTGTTTGTCATTGTGTGCCACCACGGAGCCATGAGAAGCGTTGACATTTTGGAACGTTACCACGAGAAGCGTTGTTGTGTTCCGTATACTGGTTGCAATTTACTTTAAGCTGGTCTTCTGGCAGAAAGCTTCAGGGAGTCAGGTGGTGTAATATAAAGAGCGACAAAGTCCGTGTAGGGTAAAGGTCAGGGTGAATGGATGGGTCAAGCACAGGAGTTTCACCTAGGAGACCGCTGTTTATGTCCTATGTGAAACCACAAGTTATCATTGACATTATTATTTTAACCCAAACCATGATCTTTTCCTAAACCTAAGCAAAGGCTTTTTAACACGTGGTTGACATTGTGAAATGGTCGCAGTTTGGTTAGGTTTAGGCATCAAAACTACTTGGTTAGTCTCTGGCAGAAATCCCTCAGGGCTAACTTCTCCCATGTGCCAAGCGCTACTGTGCTGAATCAAGTGTGCATGTGTGCGAGTTTCACAAATCTAGGGTTACTATCTAGACACGACCCTGGACACCCTGGTCAACAGTCAATCACATGCTATAAAAAACAATTGGTTGGAAACGGAAAACGAACAGCGGTCTCCCGTGTTAAAGCCCGACCTCTTCCCTACACGTGGACTTTATTGCTCTATAACAACGTCATCTGACTCCCTTCTTTGCTCCCTTCATAATTACTAAGGCCGCTAGAGGGGTTCTTCACTTCAATGTAAACATATGTCGTTTGGAAAAAAAGTTGAGGGATCATCAAAATCATTAGGGTACATCCTATGGGCTCCATGAATGTCTTTACAAAATTTAATGGCAATACAGCCAATAGTTGGATTTCATTTTGGATAAAAGAGTTGGACCAACTGACCGACACTGTCATCCCTAGAGCCACATTATTAGCTTGGCTAAAACCAAAAAGCAGCGAACACTTTGAGTTTGGTTGACTTCACTCTCCACTACACTGTACTGTATATGGCAGTCGGGGCTCTTCAAATCCAGGCTCCGACTTCTTAATATCCCATGTCCTTGTAGGGAGTTAAATGAACAGCCCTCAGCCAGCTAGTCACTTAGCTGTCGTCTCTGCTTGATGATGTCATGAATCACTAATTCAGCGCAAAGATGGAGATTTTGGGGCTGCATGGTCACCCATTATGGAAAACAACCCCCCGGCCTCTTTATCTGATAGATTTTGAGTGAGCCAAATTGTCCATAAATTTTGGACATGGAGTCATAAATGTCAGGAAAAGAGAGGAAAACAGACAGACAGATTCCTCCGGCGTGATGGCAGTGCTAATGATTACTACTGAGTAGTGAGGAGAGAGAGAGACAAAGAGAGGCTACGACGGAATAACACTAGGGAGTGTTAAAGGCCGATTGAGAGGGCAAGAGTGGAAGATAAAGAAATAGGGGGGAGTTAGGTGGGTGGATGAGGAATAAAGGTGAATGTGTATGTTCCACTGTGTGTGAGTTAATCATTGATGGAGAGAAGAAAATGAATAAAGAGACATGAAAAAAGATGGAGACAGAGGGAAGGAGAGTGTGTTGAGGCGTATGGAGGCATTGATCTCACTGGCTAATGGTCATAGTCATGAGTGCATTTCTCTGTGCTGAGTAAAAAAAGCCTACCTTTGAAACAGAAATCAGAAGTAATATTCTAATGCGGTAACTATTTTTCAGGGGGTTTCAGATCAGGTAGCATCCAATCTTGGCAGCCATATAATCTGTCAGACAACAGTGGCTGTGGATAACAGGTTGTGTTTCAATATTTACGGAAATGAACAATACTGGTGACATTCTGTGTGTTTTTTGACTGAGAGTTGATTAGCTTGTTACTGATGGATTTTGAGTTCAGCCTTTAAAATTATGCCCAGGTCTGTCCCCATCATCAAAACTTGTGTTGTGCTACCAAGCAATGTTCAAATGCACAAAACATTATTTTAAATTCCAGCTACGTTCCCAAAGAGGTCATGTATGTGACGCTGAATTTTAGGGAAATCTCTCTAAGAACAAGAGTTTTATAAGATTTCCATCTGATGCCCCTGTCTGCCTGTGATTTTTGGTTTAAATGATTCACTTATATCCTAACTTATATATCCCGTATATAGCTGTAATAGAGTGTTGCAACAAGCGTTACAGGAATTTTGTACTACAAGCCAGAAGTTTTGAAACGGAGAGGCAACAGTCACAACTACATGATTTTGTTCAGCCTGTGTAATAATAACAGCTACTGCTAGTCTAAATCACAGCAGCAGGAATGCCTGTGGGTGTATTGCATGGCCACATTGTTGATAAATTGTTTAGCTCCACTATGAATATACATCAATTATTATTTTTAAACCTGGGCCCTATTTTTACAAATCTTGGGATCTAAATGACTAATACTTACCATTAGTTTTGGAATTGGTTCAATAGATTGCCTCCCCGCGAACGGGCTGCAACGTAATCCTTTGGGGCAATTGCGCCCGTGAAAAGTACGTCCACTAAAAGGGCTTGTTTTTGCCACTGACAGGCCCAGATTGTTATTAAAACTCAACCTCTCGCAAGATTTCAGAGTGAGACTATTCCTTGAGCTAGACTTTCTGTTTCTGGTTAAACAAAAAGGATCCATCCAAGGATATTTACGTTTAGTTAAGTCATTCATAAGTCATTTTAAATGTAATTGTTGTGACTAATTTTCTAAATCACACTGTTATTTCTTCATAAATAAGATATATATATATATATATACACCTTATCATCATCCAGCCATAGCAACAGCATTAACTTTTATAGCTCTTCATTTGCATTCTTCCAGTTTTGTACCTCATCATTTCAGGTGAGATTGGATACTGTGGTTTACAGTTACCTTACCTTTGCATGATGCTTCATCTAAATCATATTTTGTCTCTAAGAACAGCTGAAAAGAGACACATTTTTTTCTTGGAGCAAAGGTGTATATAGCAACTTGTCCATGGCAAGCATCAGAGAGTTTGACCTCCAAAATGGTGGTATTTGTATCCTGTGCACTCCTGTCTTTTGTCCTTCAAACAATGGACTCAGTGAAACAAGCACTAAAACAGACCAGCTGAAGAATGTACCCAGCAAACAGAGTAATAACAAAGTTAATGTTGCCTTACTAATTTAGCCTCATGCCAGTACAGAGAGGAAGAGAAAGAGAGGCTACAGAAAGGGACAAGGGAGCTGGGAGTAACAAGACATGCAGAAACAGACAGACAGGAACACGCAGAGAAAACTCAAGAGAGAGAACGAGACAACCCCGACTCATTAGTCCAGAAGAGAAAGATCACACTGAGCGAAAGAGGCAGACATACACAAAGAGAAGGATGGAGAGAGACAGACCAGTGTGTCATCTGGGATCACTGAGCACTGTAATAGGCTTGAGTCTCATCAGTTGGGCTCAGCTTAGGTCGGCTTGGCGGCAGATTTCCTTGCTGTCTCCCTGCCAACAACAGCACATGGGAATATGATTCTCCAGCAGACCCAGAACAGTCCTAGAAGGTCTCACTTAGCTGGCTTTGGGAGAAAAAGAAATAATAGGTTCAAGTTTCCCAGAGGCTTCTTACTGGCATAATATTTGCCCACTGGTTGATAATGGAACTACAATGATCTTAGCACCGGAATGCTCTTGGCAAACCCAACACAGGGTATGAGCTGTGTCCTCTGTGTCGACATTATTCTCAGTGTAATTTATTCCAACGGTGCCCAATCTTTTTATGTCGGAGATTCTACACACACACACACACTTGTGAAATGATAACCATTTGATCTGATAGCACCATTGGAATTTCTTCATTTTGGCTGGGGCAGTAGATGTCCATATGTCTAGCACAACAAAGTAGGTGGTACCCAATAGGGAAAACTGTGTTATTTCTAAAATTGTTTTCAGTACAGCGTGAGGCCAGTAAGACCACATTTTCTTAAAGGATAGCTCCGAACTCATACATTTAAAAACCTGGGGAGTTTTCAGTTGTAATAAAAGCTTAAGCTTATGCACACAAAAAAGCACCTTATAGAGTCTATTTGGTAAGTGGCAAAAAACAGCTATTCTATAATATAACTATTATCTCATTTTGTAATATCAGATTCCATTATTTCTTCTTCCTGGGAAAACATTTAGCCTTGTATAAAAGTTCCAACTAATAAAGCCATGCAGAGATTTTTCTAAACTATCTCAAAGTGCCTTTTTCTTGTTCATGTGTACTATGTCATTTTTGAAAGACACAACACAGTCTTCTTCTTAGAAATGAGAAGTTGAATTCATAAGCAATAAAATATACCCTCGCTAAATTCAACACAATCAGGGCTTTGCTGCTACAGCCTTACTTGGTCTGGTATGAGCGGTAGCTTATGGCGACTAATGTTAGCTAATGTTACCAAACTTCACACATGTATGGTGGCGTAACGTAACTTTACTTTACTTCTCTACATGTGCTACTGTAACACTATGGAAACAGAAAAAAACATTTCAATATTTTTATTTCCAAAAGTAAAAAGTGCTACAGTGTTAATGCACTGTAGCTCACCAGCAGCCTGTTGCACCAGCAGAGCTTAAGTTTGATTGTTTCTTGTAAAGTCAACATGAAAGCCCTATTCCTATAAGACTACTTTTACCTGGGGACCTCTGGTAATTTGTAATAATTACGGAGGTTGTCTTTGATCTTAATCCTGTCCGAATCTGCCATGTCCGTAATTTGTAAAGTAAAAATTCCCCCGGAAATTACCTACCATATTTTGCAAAAAATAGAGGTCATGTGATAATATTAGCAATTAGTAAATTAGTAATATTGGTCCTGTGAAAATTAGCACCTTGGTGATGTGGGGTTGTATTTTTTGGGTTTTTGTTTTCTCCATACTTTTTTTCTGCCTCCTTCCCAGGCGAGAATTACGGAGGCTGCAATGGCAATTATAAATGAAAGTTTTGACAGCATCCAAAGTCCTGTACAGACAGGCCCCGGAGCAAGAGGTCTTTGTGAATATTTTCCCAAACGGTGTGGTTGTGCACCATTTGATCAAATTGCTTTTGGTAACGTGGTTCACCCCGCACAGCAATTAAACTGAGTGACTCCTCGCTCATACAATGCCTGTTTTTGCCATTGCTCTTGTCGTTCAGGAAGCGAATGTTATGCAGAGCCTTGATGTCATATCTGGGGGATAATGTCAGAAAATCTGAGTAAAATACAGTCTTGGCTTATCCTGTGTGAATGCACTGCACGAAACACAGACGTAGGGGGGTAATTTCTAAATTACATGAGGGCTACTTTTTAATGAGTTAGTTTGACACTAAACTCTGCACTTTGTTCATCTGCACCAACTTTACTTACGTTAAAACTTAACTAAGTTGACTGTGATCAAAACATTGTAGCAGAATGTGACATTTCACCTAGTGCAGCATTCGGGTAAAGTGGTAGAAAAGCCACTACTAACTAGGCACGGAAATAAAAAGAGAAGTACAACTACAAGACAGTTTTATTAAATAAGAGATAGTAATGTATGCTGTCACATGTGAACTAGCAGACGTATGGCACAAGGTGTTTGTCCATTACCTAATTGCTAATTCAATAATCATTTATCAATCATTTCTGCTTTACTTTGATGTTTCACTTCCATCTTGGCGAAAAGATTCTGCTGACATCAACACTTAAACAGTTTTAAGTTTCTGTGACAAGCGATCACAGAAACTGGCTTCTTAATATCCTGGCTGGTGCCAGCAGCAATTGCCATCTCAAGTGAATGCAGCATGAAGTCACACCTTGTGTAATCCCAGCAACAGTAACTATACTAAAATACTGAACATTCATGCCAGTGTCATCACAAATGTAAATCATTGTAAATGGGATGCAGTACTACAGACATATGTCACAGGGGGTGTTCTCCGGGTTTAAATATTGAAAAAAAAAAGCATCCTGTTCTTTTATTGTCAGTCCCTCTCATTGCATTTCCCAAGTTATAGTGTAACTCCCACACTACGTTCAAATTAAGAGACGTTAAAACCTACAAATAGCTGCAGCAGTCTTGTTTGTTGTACCCTGCACCTGCTCTCAGTCAGGTCACTTTTAAGTATGATGTCTTTAAGGCTAAAGACTTGAGAGGATCTTATGAAATGAAGGGAAAATGTATGTGCCATTATCCTGTAATTACCACTTTCACTCACTAGACAACGTCAGTATTGGACAATAATGCAAAACCTTGGATTACATTCAGTGACAATGTTCTACAACATTCTATAAAATGTGTGCATGGCAACTAAGGTATGGTTAAGGTTAGGGAAAGATCGTGGTTTACGGTCAATAAAAAGGTGAATGTTAATTGCAGGTCTGTGACAGGATGCAAACACTGGTCTCCTGCATCAAAGTCAGTGGCCACAGTGGCTGCTGTTTAGCAAAGGCTACATAGTCATGCTTTATCATCGCATTTGAAAGCTGATAATTATGAGCTACATGGAGCAATCCACCAATTGGCCTTAATCTAGGGAGACCTGCTATCTAGGGCAGCATTCTATTGAATTTATCACATGTTATATCAAAGCTTACTGCCATTACAAATCAAATTGATTCAGATGCTTTAATGGTTTTGACTGACATGTTGGAGGAGGCAGAGCTAATGTGGTTTGTGTGAAATGATAGTTCTCTAACAGCTGAAATAAATAAATTTATTTAAATTAAGTTTGCTTTTTGCATTGTTTGGTTTTGACACAAACTTGCTGGGACAGCTGCAGGATTTTCTGGGAATTGTTTTTTGGGCAATTGCATTTTACAGGGGAGCGCCGCAGAGAAAGGAGAGAATCTCTCACCATTTTACCACATGCTTTTATTGGTCTATTCAGCTTGTGATTATGGATTTTCTCTTAACTTGTTTGGCCTTTTAAAGAAAGAATTACGATCTAAATGGAAATGCCCACCTGTATGTGACACCATACTGTCAATCGTCAGATAACGAGTGTTTCTAAATGACAATGTTGCAAATGATGCTACTATGAATACGATGAGCTTCTAATGGTGAAGTGAATGAATATAACTGCAGATTGAAGCACAGGTGTTTACTCTGTAATGACAATTCATTAGAACATAACAGTGAAATAACATTGTATTCTAATGACATGAAACTTCTCCAGCTCCTCAGTCATTATCTATGCATGCCACTAGGGATACAATAGACCGTGGTGAACAGATTTATAGCACTCAAAAAGGGTGTAACATATAAATTACTTGAGCGTGACTAATTCTGCGCTGTTTTCTCTTTCTTCACCTTCCCTTTCTCCTCTTCCGTCCCCCTCCCTGTCTCTGTTGAACTCCCTACAGATGAATTCAAAGCCTTCCTGAAGCGCTTGCCCACTGACCGGTTCTTGAATGTGTCCACAATCGCCAAGTTCTGGTCGGCTGACTTGTCCCTCCAGAAGCGCTACGGCCAGCTGGAGTCCAGCACTGCCCTGGTCCTGGGCAAAGCCCAGAAGATCGTCAGGAAACTGTTCACCCTGAGCAAACGCTGCCCCAAACAGCCTCGCATCAGTCTGCCCCGAGAGAGGTAGCCCACTGGGATACATTGACAGAACACAAACTAAACAAGGAAGGCATAATTTGTCATTACTGGGAGTTTTGGCGGCTGTTTTGTTCTGATTCATTACAGCTGTAGGTTCTCTAACAGCCCGCCTCAAGCAGGGCACACTGGGAAAACCCAGAGCTATCTGTCTGGAAAAAGCTAAGCTTTGAATTTACCAAAACCCCAAAAGTTATACACACAGGAAGGTGGGAAATATGCCAGTGGGGTACTAATTGCTCCCTTTAAGCAGTTTCACATCCAAAACATGTATTTGTAGATTGCTGGCATTGTGATTTCAGCTGTTTCAGGTTTGGGCTTCCTCTGCTGTCAAAGGATTGTACAGTAGTAAATCTATCTTACTGTTTAATACTGTTGGGCATTATGACAGAGCAGTAGTAACACTACGTAGATAGCTGTACCTTGCATGTACCTGAATGGATTGACCGAACCACAACACTCCCAGATGGAGTGCCAATAATGTGGTCTAGCAACAGCTGCATGCAAAAGGAATAACGGTCAATATTTTATAGAAGCAAAATCTGTTTGGATTCTGTAATGACTCAAGCAGTTACTGGAAGCTTTTACATTTGTTGTAACAGATCTAGGGTCTAGGATTGTACTTAGGGGTGTAAACGAATATGAATACATTATTCTGATACGCACAGACAGTGTGCTCTGAACAGATACATCTGAGTTATTGCATGAATATTGTGCAGTACAGAGTAAAGCCTGAGTGATGTTCGACAGGTGTTATTTTTACCTCATGATCCAATATTGAATCCTGGTATCCTTCGCAAACTGACAGAAGATGGGCTATTGACAAGCAGAACAAAAGTGCATGCTAAGGAGCCATGGGAGCTTATAGTAGGTTGTATGTGTATGTCAGTAGCTTTTTTTATGTTTTAATAGACACAGACCAACTTTATAGTCATCTGGGCGAACTCCCATTATATACACTATACAATACAATAATACAATAATAATAATAATAATAATAATAATGATAATAATAATACAATGCTGACTTTATTTAGACTCAGTTTATATTTTTTAATCCAGAAAATGAAGCAGAAAATTCCTAACCATTTCCGATAGCAACCACGCCCTTTTCCAGTATAAATTCAAATGAAGATACAAATACAGATATTTTTGTGACATAAACAAATACAGGTAGTAGACTTGCGTTACACCCCTACTTTCCTCAAAAATTCCGTATGGCACCGTATGGAATTTCTGTGTTTTACACGTCAAGCTTGACTGGAGCAGTGACTAGTTATGTTTCCTTTAAAATGTTGCACAAAGTTATGAGAAAACTACAGTTTATTACAAGTTGCTTTCAGAGTTCTGGCTATTGGTTCCATCTATTATGATAACACTGTACTCATCAAAGTGATTGCTGCAAACACAGTTTGACAGGCAAGAAACATGAGCATTCAGATGACCGTACAGAATTTCCAAACTTATTTGGAAAGGAAAACTAAGACCAATGGTAAAATTATTACTAAGTGTTCACTGTAAACATCCATCATAGTTTACAGATAGACTCAATTTTCATCTTCCATACCTGTCAAAGTTGTGTGTATTCATAGTTTCCCTGTGCAATGAGGGATTATTAGCAACATTACAGGTGAGCTCATTTTCAGTTTTACCTTAAGATAAAGTGATTTAGCTCAACTGACACCTTGTTTTCAACCTGTATGATCGTCTGACTGCTCGTTTGTTGCCCTGTCTGAACTATTTTTGTCGAATTATTTTGGTGAGTACAATGTTATCATACCCAATAGAACTGATGACCAGAGCTGAGAAAATAAAGCTTAAAGCTGGGGTAGGCAAAATCTGAGCAACCTATGCAAAACCTTTGGCCTCTCTCTTGCTCACTCTGCACGGCGTGAACCTCACTGAGACCCCGGTCCCTCTCGCTGTGACTTGTCTCCAGGCTTCAGAGGCAGCAGCAACGCCATCCAGCAGCGGGATGAGAGGCTAGTACACCACACGCCACTGTCCCCCCTCAAAAGTTATCCCCCACTGTTTGTCATCGTGCCTCTTTGCCACTTCTCGATACGAGCGCCATGGCATCGATCATAATGAGCCCGAAGCTCCGTGTGGAGCCGGGACGTGTTGTTTTGTACTATACGCCGCTGTTGGCAAAGGAGGTGTTGGAAATGTATCACAAGTTGCAGGATTTTCTGGCACTGAATGAGGCTTTCACATTCTGAAGGGACGTGCACGCTCATCTGCATTTGTAGAACAGCCAATAGGAACGCACCATCTCTCTGAAA